>BCLH01000090.1:125203-143268 GCA_001602315.1 Zoysia pacifica
TTTTTTTCTTCTTCTTTTTCGCATGTTCTTTCGCGATTCTTTCGCGGAGCCATAGGCATCCACCACAGTGTAGCCCACGGCTATAATTTTTCTTTTGGATCTTTGCTCGCGGGTAGGGTTTCGGTGAGTTTTTCCATACTCGTCGGGATCCACTCCTAGATCTAGCTCTGATGCCAATATTGTGATCTTTTCTCTGGGTCTAGGAGTGTAGATCTGAGAGTTTTTGTGTTCGTAATAGATATGTGGTTCGGAGGTGGTCAATACCTTCGAATCCGGTTGCCGGAGTCGAGGAAGACGATCTGGCCATCTGCTCTTTGTTGGTGCTGTCCTCTGCGCTAGGGCAGCGTCGGTCGGTGAAGAGAGCAGTGGCGTGGAAGTCACGGCGACGTCGTCGATCTCCTAGTGACGGCGGTCGTCGTGGTGGTGACGGCGGTGGAGCTTCCCGTCGGCACAGCGCCCCCTCACAGATCGGGTTTAGGGATGTCGGTGGGGTGCGGCGGTACGGATGAACTTAGGTCATGAGTTCCGGCCGGCCCTCCATCTCTATTTATTGTGGCGCTGACGACAGGGGCCCACCGGCTATAATGGGTTGGGCGCTCCGATCATGACGCGATTAGGTCAAGAGCTTATTAAAGCCGTTGGGCCAAAACAAGTGAAGATCAATTTCTAACAGGCTAATCATGTGTACTTTTGCACGAGCTCTGAATGGCAATATGAAGTTCCTAATCTGCATGTGCTCAACACTGACGTGAGAATGCTCTGTTAGGTGGAATGATCATATCTATCTTCATGGTCCAAAAGCTTTCTGAGATGTCAAAACAACCAGGATTGAAAAACTAGGCGCAGTTTGGAATGGAGAAAGTTTTTTATTTTTTTTCTATAAAATAAAATTAATTTTTATAAATTTTTTGTAAAATTTCTGCGTTTTAAATGAGACCTAAAGACAACTCTTAGAAATAACAGCTCTCTGAAAAGTGATTCAGGTACTGAGTGAGTTTCAGAGAATCAAGTCAAAGGGAGGCTTGACGCCAAAGTAAGATGCGCCAATTTCTAGAGTCTCAACTGTATAAAGAAGTGGGAGCATGTGCTTAGCGTGCCTATTGCCCAGAAGTTAGGCGCCAACAGCGGGTCAAGCAGCTAGGAGTCGCCGAGCACAAACGTCCGAGTCGGTACTCGGTGATAGGTCTGCAGCCGCTAGGCATCACACAATGTAATGGCCTAAACTACCGGGAAAAAACAATGAATCGTTGTGATCAACTTGGTTGCCTGTAGCTCATGCTACATGATCCACGGATAAAATTTTCTTTGCCAAACCCCAAACAGAAGAGACGCCGACGGAGACCCGGACGCACGCAGCGATGCCGAAGGCGGACAGACAAGGACACATACGCCGTTGCCAGGAGAGGAGCCCGTTTCCAACTTACCACCAAGGGCTTGTTTGGGAGCCACTTTCCCGTGGGGAATCTGGCCCAATCCCCGGGGCAATCTGGCCCGTGGTGTTTTTCCCCCACATAATCCCGGTCGGTCTTTTGGGAGTGCAATAGGCCACAAAATACCGGAGGCAGCCCACCCCGCTCCCCTCTGATCCACGGGGAGAAAAAAATCTTCTCCCCACTCGTTTCATTTTTTCCTTGTCTCTCCCGATCTTCTCTCTCTGCTTCACGACTACTCTCCTCATCCTCGCCGCCGCGCGCCTCTCCTCCTCGCGTCCCTCGCCACCGCGCGCCTCTCCTCCTCGCAGCCCTCGCCACCGCGCGCCTCTTCTCGTCCTCGCTGCCCCCGCCGCCGCGCGCCTTTCCTCCTCGTCACGCTGTTAGGGTTACGCCGCCCGGCGGCGCTCCCGGCCACAGCTTCGGCTTCGCTCCCGGCCTCGGCTTCGGCTGCGCTCCCTGCCGTGGCGCTCGCCTGTAGATCGATCTCGGCCCACTCAATCAAGCAGGTGCACAGATCGGAAGATACACAGATCTCGGCCTACTCAATCAATCCTATGACTGCTAAATGAATCATGTTTTGTGTTATAAAGTTTTGATTGGTAAACTGCAATCATTATGATTTTATCCAAATTGCAGGTTTCTTCATCAACAATCATTGTTGAACGAGCTGGAAGCTATGCCTGGACTCTAGTTTTACTTTCATTTCTAAGTCAAATTTTTTGATGGTGTTGTTTATTCATTTTACTATTAAATCCAAAAGTCTGAACATAGGATTGATGATGCTGGATTGCACTGTTATTTCCAAATACTGATAAGAAAGTTGAAAAAATGTCTTTTTTCACTTGGACTTATTAGATGCAAGCATATATTCAGTGAAACAATGCATAGGACACATGTTCTATAGATTCCAGTGTTATTTTTGAAGTCTTTTATTTTTTTTCTGAAACCCATGTGATTTTTGTCCCCCAGCACCCAAACAGCTGCCAAACTACTATCTTGGCTCGGACCACCGTGCTGGCCATGCCCGAGGGCGACCTCCAGGAGATGTGCAGAAGCTAGCTTAGCTCAGCCTGCAGGAGCGCTACGTGCAGCTGCTGTGGGTCGGTGACCACCAGCAGCTCCTATCCATGTTCAAGGACCGAATCTACAGGTAACAAACAATAATAATATGCCGTACTCTATGCTTTCTTATTCTGTATTTCTGTCATCGTGCAAGTCTGTGAATTCATCGGTTTGTGGCTTTGCATCACAAGAAATATGTATACCAGTCTAAATTTCATGGAGTTTTTCTATATTGGTACTAAATTGTTATGATAAATGTGAATCAAAATGTTCTTGTAGCATACAGCAATAGGCCCGGAAACAAAGATCACTGTTTTATTTTTTAATACAATCAGTTCTGAGTTCAGTAGACTGTTTAGTTCAGTTCATATTTCAGTAGACATTGTTTAGTTCAATTCTGAGTTCAATAGGCCCGGAAACAAAAGATCACTGCCAGTTGTTTTTATTGACAAAAGATGGGAGACAAAATTGTCCGTGGCCTTCCTCTGTTTTCTGTCGTGCAAGGTGTAAAAAAAAGTGAATTGAGAGTAAGTATTCCATAAGAAACATATTTATTACGCTCCTCTGTTTCCTGTATGGCTCCTCTATCAAACAGCCGGCTGCCGGTTGCTTTTTTTTTTTTAATAAATCGCGAGTTTGACTTGTTTTCCTCTGGCTGTCAGTTTCATGGTTTTTGTGGCAAGCCGAGGCACTACCGGATGTACTTGTTTCAAGTGTGAGCAGTCAGTCTGTTATGTTCAATGGAGAGTATATTTTTTTATCTTGACAGCTTTTGGAGCCAATTTGTCCTGGAGGTTAACATGGTTGTGGTCTAGTTCCTGAACCATTATTGATTAGTTAGGAGTATAAAATATGAGGGGTAGCCAGATGGTTAATGATGGCATGTGATCCCTTAGAATCAGGCTATTGTTACCCACTGGCCGTCTTATCGGCAAGGGAAGGCTAAGCCTTTCTTCCAGCTCTCCCTCTCTCTATCTAAATACCGTGTGTTTGGAGGTGGAGGAGGAGGGGGCTATTGTTACCCACTGGCCGTTTCCTGTCCTTAGCCATGTCCATGTGTCGTGCTCCATCGATCTGCTCTGATCAGAGGAGAGCCTTGTGTGTTGTGTTGTGTTGTTAATTTGGTGCTAGTTCTCAGGTAGAATAACAGCCAGTTCACAGTGTTCGTTGGTGTGGCAGTGAGAGAAACTTGTGTGTGAGTGAGGTGTCTGCATTTTTACAGTGAGCCGGTGATCCAGTCACTGGAATAAGAATATGTGTGTTACTGTTACATTTGTGCAATGATAATTTCTGCTACTCTAAGCTCCAGAAGGTGATCCTCTGAGGCTGATCCTTTGAGGCACGATCAGTGGACAATAAGTTGATACATAATTTTTCTTGTTTTGTTTTCCAAAGGGTAATCTGTTTAGCTGTCATTCTGGTAGCTACTTTGGAAATGAGAGTACTAGGAGTACCAGAATGATTGGTGCTTGCTCATGATAATGATAAGAAATTTTCATGCATGGCTACTATAATGACGCTAGCCCTAGACCCCTAGTATGTACTGATTTCATTTGGAATACAACATTTTAATTGTTCCTTCATTGCCTTTGACAAGTGACAGGTCCATGATGTGCTACTGTAATATGCTAATGAGATGAATGCGAAGGATATGATTATTTTCATGACTTGGGGAATGTCCAGCTTTGTGATGCCTCATTCGCTATGATCTTGTTTTATTTCGATTTGACTAGATGTGTAACGACTACTGCCCTTCGTAATTTGCATGACTATGGTTATCTGTTTCTAACTTGGTTGGACTCATGAATGCTTTCATTAGAACTTATGGACTTGGTTGGATGGAGGCTGTATTCGATGAAATATTACAGAGGTCACATGTTTCGCAGATTCCAGCTTTATTTTTGAATTTTTTGATTTTTTTCTGATTTTTGGAGTATTTATTGAATATCCGGGATTTTTAACCCCAAATCTCCCAAATGCGCGTCAGAGAAAGGGATTTATATCCCTGTGTGGGGAGGGGGTGGCATGGACGGTTAAAAATTCCCCTTAGGGGTTAAAATTCACATGTTTTTTCCTCCCTTGTAGCCAAAGGAGCCCCGAGGATGATCAGCCGAGCGACTTGCCGGTGCGTGCAGGGACGGCAACGCCGCGAGGACGGACACGGGCGCTCTGTGCCGCTCGCTTCTCTCACGTCGCCGTCCTTGCCTTCAAGCTTCGTCCCATGCTCCGGAACAACGCGCGCGCTATTTTTCTGGCCACCATTCAGATCTTGCTCTGCAGTGAAGCTTGGGACACTGGACTGCAGGAAACCAACATAAATTGTCCAATTTTACTTCAATGAATCCACTCCTACTTCGTAGTTAAACAAAGTAAGCTGGCTACTGAAATCGATAGATTTTGCACTGAGCGAGTTTTTAGTGTTATGAGCATGGAACCAAGGAGACCTAAATTACAGTGCCCCTAACAATATCAGAAAAGGAAAACAAAACACATGGAAAGCGTCAGCCCCTGAACCCCTCTTGAGTTTTCTGAACTTTGAAAGCAGACAGCAGCGGTATCAAACATACACACAAAAAGAAAAAAAGAAGAGGGAAAATCATTATGTTTGCATTTTTTTGTCAAGCGCAATGTTAGTGATAGGCACCTTTCTTAAAAAAAAAAAACATGTTGTTAATGGGGCTGATTGCCAGGTCGGCGAATCAAATTGAACAAGTATCTCACATAAAAATCCTCGGGAATGAAGGATCCAATACAGGAAACATATAACATAACGCAGTCACATATCACCTAAACAGCTGAACTTCTGTGAGAGCATACGACTCCACAGGAGCAAACATACAGTTTATGCTAACGAACGATATGCCCACGCTTACATATGTAAGCTAATGGTCAAAACCCACTATGGAATGAATCAACCACCAGCTAAATATTTCCTAATCTTTTACCGATACAGGACCGAGTTACCGACAGTAATTATTCTTTTCTTAAGCTGAAACTACCAGCAACATCCATGAATTTCTACTAATAATAATAACCATCTTCATCTGCTGCCAAGCTATGTCATATCTCCTGCTTAACTATCACTTCCTGGCCAAGCCCGAGCCAAGATCTCTCACCGGATGCTTGTTTGGACGCCTCAACCGAGGTGTTAACTTGGTATGGCGCCTTAGCGACTATCCTAGAATTGAAGAGCGAAAAAAAAAGGTTAGAACGACAGTTACAGCTATGGTGAAAGCCAATTCCACAAGCATTTTTTATTTCTGGAAACATTAAAACCAACTCAGTTACCTGTCCTTTCTCTTCTCAAGAAACTTGTGGAGTGAATTCCTCCTAGCTATCGGCATGTCTGTCAAACAAGAAAGAAAATGGTACTTGTCACTGACGATCATTTCGGATAGAAGCACTTCCATGCTGGAACCATGAGAGGAGAGTTACCTGAAAGATTGTGTGAAGGCGTAGGCAGGCTCATCTGTGATGCTGCGTTGCTGGTGGCCTTGTCCGCACCATGGCCCCCGTTCACCATCTGCAGCAAGTCCTTGAGCTTTGTTGCTGGGAAGCTATTGACTACGATCATTTTTCGTCCGTAGAAGATGGTCAGCTGTGGCGCCTCCTCTCCAGCTTCCTCCCTGGAAGGAGAACTGAAATGTTGATACACATGGTTGCCTTCCTTTGACACGAATATATTTTTTTTTCTCGCTCGTAGAAAGTAGCGGACCTAGAGAGTTTATTCAGGGAGGAAAAAAGTTTTCATTGATTGCTGGATTTTATTTACCTTGGTTTTTCGCCGTTCTGCTGGTCAGTTGGTGCTGGTGGCTCGGTGCTAACTTTCTCCTCAAGGGAGAGCTCGACGGAGTCCGAAGTGCGCGGCTCTGATGTGGCCTTCGCCGCGTCTTTTGGCTCCTCGGCCGGCGCGTCGAGCACCGACAACAGGTTCATGGTGGTCGGTGGCCGGAAAACTCCTGCAAAACAGCCACCCAAGCATGTTTGATAAGCTGCCCGTAGTTGCTCTGTTTCGCTTCGCGGCCCATTTTTATCCTTTTGAATTAAAAACTAGGAGTATCGTTCTCAACGAACCAGCTTAGGTGAAACACCAAGCCGAAATGCACCGCGTGAGCACTGCACCAGCTAGTACTATATTTCAAAGGAAAACACGAGAACGGTGCGGCTTTTTACCTTCTCCAGCCGCCGGAGGCGGCGTCATGCCGAGGCCGTGCAGGCCGCTCTTCTCCTTGATGTACTGGCTGAGGAGGCTGCACGTGACGGCGAAGCTGGACTTCTCCCTCGCCGCCGCCGGCCCCGACACACGTGCAGCCATGGCCGCCGGCGCCGCGCGCTGCTCCTCCCCTTCCCCTCGCATCTCTCACGCCGGCAGGGTCGTCTCCCCCTGCTCCGACTCCAGTCAAGCGAACAATATCAACAGCACAGCGCACAGCAGGTTCCTCCCCTCTTCCTCGGGCAATGCCCCCGACAAGCTCCCGTGTACTTTTTCCTCCGCTCGATGGGTGGCCTTTGTCCTTTTAATAGCGCGTGCCCGGAAGTCGGGGCTGAGGTAAACCGGGGCGGGGACTCGCATGGAACACGTGAGGAAACGGGGCGGTGATGGTGCTCCGGGACCAGGAATACGGGAGAGCGACGGGACGCGACAGGACTCGTCGGGCGTGCCGCGCGAGGTCGTCGTCGTCGTCGCGCGGGCAGCGAAAAAGGTGTGGCAGCAACACGTGATTCGGGCGCAATCTTTGGCGCGTCACGGGGATTTGACCCGGGGACAGCGACGCCGAGCTCCCTCCGCCGGAGCACACCGTCCGGAGCGAGACGTGACGCGCGACCTAGATTAAAGGCTGTTTGCGTCAGACTGACTAATTATTAATTTGTGTTAATAATTAATCGATTAATTATTAATTTTTTGTTTGTTTGGAGAAATAATTAATTATTAATTTATTTTTTAATAAAATATTTTTTGCCTCTGATTAATTATTAGTCTAGTTTTGATCTATAAATAATTAATAGATCGTTAGTATTTTTCACTTTGTATTTAAATTTTATACATTTTTTTGTCATTTTTTCAAGTTTACTTCTGCGATTTATTTAACACAAATATAGTATAGTATAATCAGAGCACCATAATAAATCAATTAATTAACAAAAATAATTGAATAAATCGGTATATCATCTATACAGTTATGACCATCAATTTAGATTAATAAAATAATTACCGGCAACCTTTTAATTATTGTAACTCTCTAACCATTCATACCAAATCCAATAGTTTCATTGTTTTCTAGTTGGTTTCTTAAAAATCAAAGATATTTTAAGTTTTTTATTGTATCTACCAATTGTTAGTCATAATTAGTCTCTCTCGGATCGACTAATTGAAAAACAATTAGTTCGTAAATAAACTAAAAATTAGTTATCTAATTAAAAAACAATTAGTTCGTAAATAAACTAAAAATTAGTTATCTTATTAATTTGTCTGTTTGAGAAAAATTAACTAATTTTTAGTCGAAAAATAATTAGTCGGCTATCAAACAGGCTACCGTGCTGGGTGTGGCTACGGAGGGCGTACTGCAGTACTCGCTACTCCGTACGTTTTGAGAAGTGTTGACGTTTTAGGCCAGAGGTACGTTCAATTTTAATCAGGCTTACTGTATCTCTCTGTTCTGAAAGTCAAGATTGTTCTGAATGTCAAGTTTTTTTCTGAATAAACGAAGTACTGTACGCCTTAGGTTGTCAATTTCGGGTTATCCGGATAAATTGACTCACTTGTGCATCCTTACCTCCGACAAGTTTCGTCTCTGGATCATGAAATATTTGCAGTTTTTTTTTCTCTTTCTCTGGGGAGGTGGCTCGCTGGTCGCTGTGTTCTGTTGTTGGCCGCGCCCACGCGTATCACCTCCTCGGAGAACAATTCGGATAGAGCGAGCGTCGTGGCGCGACGGTGAGCTCGGGATCTAGTGGCGCGCACGCTGTCGGCAGCGACGTCGCGCGCGCACCAGAACCATGTGCCTCTCGCCGCGACGCACCACCTCATCTGTCGGTAGTCACGCTCGCGCCACATGACCCTCCGCCCGCTCTCCCGCCGATCGACGGCGACGGCTCGCCCGCCCGCCCGCCCGCCCGCCGGACACGCCTCGCCGCGCGGATGGTTGACGGTTCTCTTTCGTTTCGGAGCCGGTACTACGGCAGCGGTCCAGCGAGAGCGGGACGGCCCGGGCTGCAGGTGTCACGAGATTCATATGACTTGATCGTCGGCTCACGGGGCTGACAGACACTGGGCGCCCAAAATTTGTGCCACGATTCTCGTATCTTGGTGTGCGTGTCTTGAATGCTTCGTTAGGTTGCTGTTGCTTCTTCGTTGTCGTACACCGTTTTAACCAACGCACTTCGTCGTTGCTTGTGTGATTTCCTCGACTAGTACACTCGCAGCACATTGATGTCGCCAGATAAAAACCCTTGAAAGAAAACCATCATCACGGTTACAGAAAAACGTGTAGGTTCTCGATAAAAGATCATTGTTCGAAGAAAAAAGAATTTGATTTGAATTAGGATCTCTTATTTTTGGCTAACGATAGCAGCTCCGTAAATTTGGTCAGGCCGCCAGAAAGTCAGAAGCCCTCATATCATTTGGAAGTTGTAAGCAGACCAGACCTTGCGGTCCAGTTTCACTGCCATGCAAGCTGAGCATGTAACTGATGGGCTGAGCCGCCAGGCCCGGATTAGTTTTTTTTTTGTTTACCGTGTAAATGTGAAGCAGGCCGAGCAGGCCAGATGGGCCCAATTAGAGTAGCATCACGTCTACGAATCCATTTGTCAAGCTCGTCAGATTAACCGAGGTGTTGTGCAGAGCGTGTGCTTCCAATGGTGGCTTGGATCCTTCACTTGGCAAGCGCCATGTTAGCACCAGTGTTACTGTCGCGCCTTGGCCACCTCATCACAGGTCAACTGCAAAGCGACGCGCGTGGAATTTTGCTCCAGATCCGGGAAATCAGTGTGTGACAGTCTCTGAATAATCGGTCCATGTCGCGCGTGCGTGCCCTTCCGACAGATCGAACCTTTCGATCTCCTCGTCGTCATCCCAGCACCTCCTCTAGCGACCTAGCCTAACCTAGTCTCTGGTTAATTCAAGTCAAACCTTTGCTCCTGACTCCTGAATCCGGTCCGGGGCAGCTCCGTCATTCCGGCGCAGGTGTGGTGGTGCAGTGGATCCGCCCCAACTCCACGGCCGCGCCACAAACAAGCAGCCGAGCGAGCACTCGCCGTCACCGTCATTACTCTTCGCGGCGCTCGCCCAGCCGCCGCTCCAGTCACCTCCCGCCCTTTTTAAACCGCGCCGGGGGCCCGTGCGACGGCGAGCTGCTGAACCCACCGCCACAGCAGCCTCCGCCGGCGCGCTTCCGTCTCGTCCATGGGCCCCCGCGCCCCGGCCCGGACCGCCGCACCAACCGGTCGGTAGATCCCGCCCGTCGCGGCCCGGCCCAGATCCGATGGCGGTGGACACCGCTGCCGTCTCCTCCCCGCGCGCCGCCGCCACCGCCGTCACCGGGGCGGCGGCGATCGTGTCGTCCCCACGGCGGGGGTCGGGGCCGTCTCAGCACCACCGGCGGTGGCCGCCGCCAGCGGTCGCGCCACCGTACAGGGCGTGCCTCGTCGTGGTCTGGGTGCTGGGCTTCGCGCTCGTCTTCCTGTGGCAGAGCACCTCAGTCGTCCACGTGCGGCTCTACACGCGGCCGCCGATGCCCCTGCCGAAGCGCCCGGCGGCGTCGATGGGGCAGTGGGTGGCGTCCCCGCCCGTGTACGATCTAAGGGAGTTCGGGGCAGTCGGGGACGGCCGGACGGTCAACACGGCGGCGTTCGAGGCTGCTGTCGCCGCGATCGCCGAGAGGGGCGGCGGGAGGCTGACAGTGCCTGCCGGCCGGTGGCTCACGGCGCCCTTCAACCTCACCAGCCGCATGACGCTCTTCCTAGCTTCTGGCGCTGAGATCCTCGGAGTTCAGGTGAGAAATTTCAGCCCCTACTATCTGCATCATTCTTGTGGATGTTACTCAAGTATCTGCTCGAGGCAAGTGTAAAAGAATGTGACTGGCTATATCTAGTCATGTAATGATTGTAATCTCATATTACAAACATAATGTTGGTGATATGTGGTCCATTTTGCGTTTGCGTTACGTTGTCATGGTGAGGTCCGTGATCCATGCATTAATCCAGTACACTGTCTTCAAGATGAAACCAATGATCCATGCATCAATTCGTGAGGTCATAACCAGTTAGAGAAGCATTGCATGTGTTGTGAACCATGAGATCGTTATCATCAATTCAGGAAATCTTATTCATTGAATAGACCATTCTTATTCATACACAGTAGGAGACTCCTAATCAAGGATGCCACATGATTTGAACTAAATATAGTAGGATCTTTCCTTCATAACTAGCTGTATTCACAGCATGTCTGACAGTGTGAGATGAAGGTTGACAAATTTTTTATTGATGTAAAGTCTGGCAGAAATTCTATACATGAATATTTCAGTTCCTTTTGTAAAACTTACTGAAACTTTCTTTCAAGTACATTTGGGAACATTTTGCTGGTTAGTGTTGTTCAAATTGAGTCACACTATAGGGCTTGCGAATAGTCTGAAATTAAATAAATGGTTTTGCTAGAAACAAGTACTATTAAATTAGAATTTATGATTTGATTGGGCCAGTTCACTTGCTCTATGTTCTAACTTCGGCTTTCAAGTGAACTACGCTTAGGCACTGCTTTAGGATGTTTATACACAACGGTTCTAAAGTATCCAGCATGGACCAAACCAAATGAAACAAAATCTTGCATAGGAATCCATTATCTATCCTGTTTACTTCTGTTTGGAGGCAACAACAACAATCCCAAGCAAGTTGGGGTAGGTTAGAGATGAAACCCCACCCCCGCGAGATAGACCACAAAGGATTTTATATGTTGTTAATTTTAGTCTATAAAGGTATTGCATTGACATCTGTTGTTGTTATAAAATTATGTCAACCATATGTACAGCAGGACATTTCTTACTTAATGTCTTACTGTTACCTTTTCAGTTTGGTCACTTTGGTGCACTTATTTACCAACTGAGTTAACATTGGCGACTTCTTTATGTTATATATAAGGATGAAAGATACTGGCCATTAATGTCTCCATTACCGTCATATGGTTATGGAAGAGAGCGCAAGGGACCTCGTTACGGGAGTCTTATTCACGGCCAAGACCTGAAGGATGTGACTATAACAGGTGGCATTTGTATTTTCCTTTATTGTTCCCTGTATAATTTAAGTACTTTCAATACTAGTAGTATACGCCTGAAACTGTATGATGAAAAGCTTGTAATCACTTTTGCAAAACAGCTAATTTCTTATTGTACTTTGTTTACTAATAAATCTGTTGAAGTTTGTCTGGTGATATTCAGTCCTAAATGCGGCAATCATTTTTGTCCAGTAGTATCCATTCTCCTTTTACTCCGATGTGCAGGTCACAATGGTACCATAAATGGACAAGGTCAAAGCTGGTGGATAAAATTCCGCATGAAACTCCTGAATCACACAAGGGGTCCTCTTGTGCAGCTCATGCGGTCAAGTAACATTATCATTTCAAATGTCACACTGCAAAATTCTCCCTTCTGGACTCTTCATACATATGACTGCAAGAATGTTACTATATCAGATACCACCATCTTGGCTCCAACTACTGGGGCTCCAAATACTGATGGAATAGATCCAGGTCCTTTCCCAACTTATATGATATATCATGCAGCTTCTTATTGGTTTCAGATGTAGTACCGTCGTATTTCAGATGTAGTATAGTCTTCTAACTTGATAATGTAGTCTACTTCTTGTTTATCCTTTAGCAACAATATAAGACAGAAAAAAATGAAGTGAATATCCATTTTATCTTGGAGTCTTCTTTTTTTTTGGGGGGGGGGGGGGGTGGTGTATTTATGTTTCATTGATCAAACTCTTTCTTCTTGATTCTGTATATGCAGATTCTTGTGAAAATGTAGTTATTAAAAATTGCTACATTTCTGTTGGGGATGATGGGATCGCTATAAAGAGTGGTTGGGACCAATATGGAATTGCTTATGGGCGCCCGTCTTCTAACATTACCATTCAGAATGTTACCATTCGCTCCTTGGTCAGGTACTATTCAGAATGCAAGCTTGTAGCACATGTTTGAAATAGGCATTGCTGAGTGAAAAATGCTTCTTATCCTATTCGTATTTGAATACATTATAAGGTATAGTGAATTTTTTACTGGATTTATAATCTCTATATTTATTTTATACTGGTTGCTGTGATGTTTCACTAGTTTTAATGATTTTACTTTCCATATAGTTGTAACTCCTTTTATACACTAGAATCACTATATATACTAGAACAAACATAGGCCATTTGTTCTGATGTTTGGTTTATTTATTGTTCACAATACTATCTGTATTCTTTTAGGATTCATTGTCTGGATATAAATCAGGATCATTCTTCGAACTTAGTTTGACCTTCAACTAGTGTGCACGTTTAACTCTTTTTCCTTATGTGGACAGTGCGGGTGTATCTATAGGAAGCGAGATGTCTGGCGGTGTTTCAAACATTTTCGTGGAAAATGTTCACATATGGGATTCACGGCGAGGTGTGAGGATAAAGACCGCCCCAGGAAGAGGGGCGTATGTAAGGAACATCGTGTACAGGAATATAAGCCTAGACAGAGTCCGTGTGGGTATCGTGATCAAGACAGACTACAACGAGCACCCGGACGAAGGCTTCGACCCAAAGGCTGTTCCCATCATTGGGAACATTTCTTACACGTCAATCCACGGTCAGGGCGTGCGCGTGCCAGTCAGGATACAGGGAAGCGCAGAGATCCCCGTGACGAATGTTACCTTCCATGACATGTCAGTCGGTATAGTAGACAAGAAGTTCCACGTCTTTCAGTGCTCCTTTGTCCAGGGGCAGGTCATTGGCTCTGTTTTCCCCGTGCCTTGCAAGAACCTGGACCTATACAACGAGCGACGTGAGCTGGTCAAACAGTCGACGATGCAAAACATCTCGGATATCGACTACAGTTTTTGACGGAGCAGTCCGTACCACTGTACAATTGCTGTAGGAGTATTCACACCTCACTTTAGTTTTTCAACACATTTAGAAGCATTTTTTTTAGCTGTTTACACCTATCAGACATGTATTTAAAGGAGGCTCGCTCGACTTGTCTATACTGTCTCGTAGAAAGGCACCAGGGTCATTCTGTTTCTCACATTGTCAACCATGTATCATCACAAATTAACTCAGATCTACAGCTAACGTACATTTTCATAGCAATGTCTCCTGTACTCGTCTCATTCTCACTGAATTATTTGTGCTTGCGCTGTTTGAATGTTTCTGCTTGGAAATATGGGAAGGAAACAAGGAGCAGTGCTTGGCATGATAAGAGAGTTGTTTCTGTTCTTCTATTATTCTTTTTTCGGGTGGGAACCCCTAGACCAATTGGCTGACTTCTGTGGTGTGATCTTGCTTTTCGGATATGTTGTGAAACGTTTGAATGTTCACAGAAATGGAAACACTTGCACAAAACACTCAAACAGCAGACCCTCATGCCAGCCGTGTAAATAAAAATAATTTGTCATTCTAGCTGGCTATATATGAACAAAAAGGCTAAATATTACACCAGTCATGCAGGACGGCGATGCTTTCGCTTTATCATGTGACCGGTTGAACTCGACAAAATTCCGTCGCTGTTGACCTCGTTGCTCGCTGCCGAACCATGCATGGAGCATCTTAGGACGCAGACAACCAGGCTGAGGGTTCCAAAGTTCCCTGTCCTTGTATCATCGGCTGTCGCTCAGACAAACAGACAGGACAACGAACGCGCTCGTTGGTCTCCGTCTCTGCCCTTTTTGAAACAGCATCAATCGTTCACTTTCGAATCTTACGAGATCGAGATCACCAGTTTGTATTTACAGAACAGTTTGTACAACAACTGAACCAGGCAGCACTGAAATGTACATAGGAGTAATGCTTTTCAGGGCAAAGCGCGTTTTGGAAACGAGACCGTCGTCTGCTCGTAGCTGAAGAAGTCCAACCTCCACCGCTAGTCAGCGTCTTTGTTTTCGAAACGAGGATGCTTGACGAACGGCTTTTCAAGGAATGCTGCCACATGAGACAGCAACAGATACGGAAAGGAAATCTATCTACGGGTCGTCGAATCAGAGCTTGACGAGGAACAAACACTCCACTTGAAAAGCTGAGCCGACCGATGCCTAGCCACCCAGCGAGGCTTGAGGCCATCGGAATGGTCATACATGCTCCTAGTCCTACGTTGGTACTGATTGGGTGGTTCGGCGCATTGATCGGGAGAGGCGTGGCTGTTGTGGGACACCAGAAGAAGCTCAATTTCCACTGATGATGAGACGATCAGCTAGTGTGCTGTCCCCTCGCGAACCAGCTGAATGAGCTGTCCGCTCACCAGCTGAGCCACCGGACCGTCGTCTTCAGTTGCAGCAGCTTGGAAATTACAGCGACCAGCAGTTTCGTCTTCGATGGTTACCACCATCGCCGTCGTACAAGTTGCGGTTTGTTTGTATACTCCTAGTACTGTGCTCATGTGGCTGTACAAGCCGCGGAGCCACGAGCTCGAGGTCACCGTCACCCACTTACAAGTGGGCATCGGTGCGTGAGCCCACCAGTTATAGCTCCCGCCGCCGTCAGCCACTAATCTACTTTTCGGGCTCTTTGAAACGCAGAATTTTGTAAGAATTATATAAAAGTTTTACAAAAATCAGTTTAATATTATAAAAGAAATACATAAAAAAAATCGTCATTTTAGCAAGGAAGGAAGCTCAAACGGGCGGGCTCGGGGATAAAAAGGCGATTTAGATAAGCAAGCGGCCGGTCTTAGCGGGGCCGGCAGACAGCGCCTCCCTCGGGTCCCCGCCCGCCGCTGATTGCGTCCTGCTAGCTAGCCTTTCACAAATCACACCTACTCGCTGCTCGTCGCCGAGCCCGGGGCTGCCGCACGGAGCGGCATGGACGGATCCGCCGCGGCGGAGCTGGAGGCCGCGGAGCGGGTGGTGATGCGCTGGGACTCCACGGCGTCGACGGGGTCCTCCGCGGGCGGGGACGACCAGATGCTGTTCGACGGGGGCGCCGACCGCGCGGAGGCGGAGCGGTTCCTGAAAGCGGTGGACGACCTCCGGCGCTTGGCGGCGCAGCTGCCGGTCGGGAGCCCGCGCCGCGCCTCGTCGGCAGGCGGCTCCAGCGCGGTCCGGGTCGCGATGGCGCGGCTCGAGGACGAGTTCCGCCACGTGCTGTCGTCGCGCGCGCTCGACCTCGAGGTGGAGGCGCTCGCTGGCCTCTGCTCGCTCTCCCTCTCCGGCCACGACAGGAGGGCCTCCGACGCCACCGACGTGGGCGACGACGACGACGGCGACTCCTCCGTCTCGTCCTCCGTCGGCCGTCGCAGCAGCTACCGCTCCTTGCTGAGCATCCGCGAGATCGACCTCTTCCCCGTCGACGCCGTCAACGACCTTCGCGCCATCGCCTCGCGCATGGCTGAGGCGGGCTACGGCCGCGAGTGCGTCCAGGTCTACGCCTCCGTCCGCAAGCCGGCCGTCGACTCCGCGCTGCGCCGCCTCGGCGTCGAGAAGCTCAGCATAGGCGATGTCCAGCGGCTGGAGTGGGATGTCCTCGAGGCGAAGATCCGCCGCTGGATCCGCGCAGCACGCGCCGCCGTCCGCGGCGTCTACGCCAGCGAGCGCCGCCTCTGTTTCCTCATTTTCGACGACCTCCCGCTGTTCAACTCCACCACAGCCGTCGCCACCCACGACGCGCCCTTCGCCGAGGCCGTGAAAGGTGCGGCTCTGCAGCTCTTCGGCTTCGTGGAGGCAATCAGCATAGGGCGCCGCTCCCCAGAGAAGCTCTTCAAGATCATTGATCTGCACGACGCGCTCACGGACTTGTTGCCTGACATTTCCGACATCTTCGCCGCCTCCAGAGCTGCTGAGTCCATCTACGTGCAGGCTGCCGAGATCAGGTCGCGTCTGGCAGACGCTGTTCGTGGGATAATCTCCGAATTTGAGAGTCGCGTGCTGAATGACCCTTCCAAGACGCCGGTTCCTGGCGGCACCATCCACCCACTCACACGCTATGTTATGAATTATAGCAACCTCATTTCGGATTACAAGGCCACCCTTTCTGAGCTGATTATTTCACGGCCGTCAGCTTGCTCCCGGATCGCCGATGATGGCAATGGCACCGCACCAGCCTTCCCTGATCTTGACCTTCCTGATCCTGATAGCTATTTGCCCCTTGCCGCTCATCTCGTCTGGATTATTGTTGTTCTTGAACAAAATCTTGAGAGCAAGGCATCACTCTACAAGGATGTTGCGCTTTCTCATTTGTTCATGATGAACAATGTGCACTATATTGTGCACAAGGTAAGGGACTCCTCTGAGCTCAGAGCTCTAATCGGGGATGAATATTTGAAACGACTCACCGGCAAGTTCCGGCAGGCAGCCACAAACTACCAGCGAACTGCTTGGTTGAAGATCCTGAATTGCCTAAGAGATGAGGGCCTTCATGTTAGTGGTGGGTTTTCATCAGGGATATCCAAGTCCGCACTACGGGAGCGATTCAAGGCTTTTAATGCTGTGTTTGAGGAGGCACATAGGGTCCAGTCAGGGTGGTATGTGCCAGACACACAGCTGAGAGAAGAGCTTAGGATCTCAGTATCCGAGAAGCTACTCCCAGCTTATCGGTCCTTCCTTGGCAGGTTCCGACATCATATAGAGAATGGGAGGCACCCGGAGCTGTACATCAAGTACTCAGTTGAGGATCTTGAGATAGCCATGGCAGATTTCTTTGAGGGAGCTCAAACAGCACCACATAACAGGAGGAGATCCCATGGATGAAAAATGGCTTCAAAAAAGTTGCAATTATATTGCTTGGCTGAATGTTCTAGCTATATAGTATTCTTTAATTCTTTGGGGAAGGTCAGTGTAGATGGTTAGGTCTTTGTTATGTTCTACTGAGACTCATGGGCATGGTTGGTGATGATATTCTTCAGCTACAGGTGATCTGAAACATGATCAGGATCCTAATGAAGCTGTAAAAAGCCCCAGCCCTTCCTTTGTAAGCAAGCTCGTTCATTTGACACTGATTATTTCTTTTTTATGTATAGCGTGTTCATAGAGGAAGCTACTTTTTATACATGTTACATAATTATAACCTGTAATTCCTGGGATTCATTTGGCATTTAGCTGAGTGCTTTTCATCCTTTTTTTTTTGTGTCTGACATGTATCTGAAAGTTGCTGTTTAATACTCCTAGGTTAGATGGAAAAAAAAGTTTGTGCTGGATCAATTTGGTTATGTTATACTCCTTCCGTTTATAAATTGTTGTCGTTAGGACAACAATTTTAGTTCAAAAATGAACTAGATTTGCTGTCCAAGCTATGACAATTTAAGAATGAAGTGAGTGCTATTATTCTGGTTTTGCTGCTTCAATTTGGTTATGATAGTACTACTGCTATGATTTTGAGGTACTATCACTTTGGAGGGTTTCCCAC
>BCLH01000090.1:150187-184771 GCA_001602315.1 Zoysia pacifica
TACTTTTATTATTTGAATAAATATAATAAATATCATATATTTGTTATAATTTACTTTATCATTAAAGATACTTAAAAATGATTTATAATTTTACATATTTGAATTAATTTTTGAAATAAGATGAATGAAAAAATAATTTTAAATATATTTAGGGAGGTAGAGATAAAAATATCATATACTATTTTATTATAATTTGCTTTCTCATTGAAGTTACTAAAAATAACTTATAATTTTACACATTTGAACAATTTTTTTGAATAATATGAATGGAAAAAAATACTTTTTAAATATATTAAAGAGCCAGAAATAAAAAATAAGAGTTAAGGGTTTAGATGAGACGAGAGCAATAGTTTAGCTGCCATCAATAAATTAGAGACCCAAATGAGACGGAAGCAATAATTCATGGTGTCAAAAATACAAATTCAAAGTTTAGAGACCACCCAACTAGTTAAAAAAGGGCTAAGTATATTTTACTCAATATCAATTTTGATCATTTGTCTTATTAAAAAAATTTGTTCTAATGTGTAAAATTAGTAGTCGTGATTTAAATTTTACTAATAGTAAATCAAATAATAATCAAATTTTATATATTTGAATAAATTTTTTAAATGATGCAAATAGTCAAAGTTGATGTTATAAATCAACCGTATTAATATTTTAAAATCGGAAATGTGTGCTGGGTGACTGTAGAGTTTATTCACTTGTTTGACTATTCGGTGGCTCGGTGCGAGGGTGGTCTGGAGCCTGTAGACTACATCTTGCTAGTGTTGATGTGGTTACAGGTCACTGCTAAGGTGGAAATGGTGCTCTTTTGCAAGAGGTGGACATGTATTTGTTCTTGAAGTCGGAATTTTCGTTCATTAATCATGCCGCGGTGCTCTCTTATATACTTTCATACAGTAGCGCGCTTCTTAGATGCTTCCATGTACGGTACGGTAGCCTTTCAGGCATTGACGATTAAATCTTGTTTATGTTTGTAATGGTGGTTTTGACCTTTAGGCGTTATGCGGGCTGGCTGGTGGACAGCAATGATATTTTACAGTTACATTATCTAAATTTTGATGACGAACTAAGGTACAGTTCCCATGTTTGGTTGTAGCGGATGCTTTGGTGCTTTTCTCTTCACCATATAATACTCTGTTCTTGCAATTGTCTTACCTTCAACTTTGACAAAATTGTTAGGAGTACTGGGCAATGTGTTGGGTGCGTTAGTTGATTTCATCAACATTTCACTGGTTTTATAGGGGTATTTGATTGCAGCTGAAAAAATGGATTTATCAAGTTGGATAATGAGTGTCAAACTCTGAAAGGCGGCTGACACCGACTGAACAACAGCATGTCCACGGCCGTAGTTTCGCAGTCGCTCCATGCTCTCGCTCTCGCTGGCAGGGGGTGCGCGCACGCACACCACAACCACAGCGCACGAGAAAGCTGCGCCCCACCCACCCGTTTCTGCGAAAGAGAAGGCTCCGCCCGCCCGACCGCGTGGCATGGCCGGGGCGCGGCAACGCGGAGGAATCTCGCCGACGGAAGGCGCGCACGCGCACGGCTCCAACGGATGTGTTGTCAAAGAGGTACTCCTAGTAGGCTAGCATCAGGCTGGAGCGATCGATCGCAGGATCGCCGGTGCGCCGCCATCTCCCCATCACACGAGCACGAGCGCTGCCGCAGCTGTCCGCTTCTGTGCAGCCTCCGTGCGCGGGGCTGCCCCGAGAACCAAGGTGTTTTCTCTATCCTGCGAACAAGCCCATGCTCCTCCCCACTCCGTCAAGGCATCAATCAGTACGTGTCAGGACTCGGTAGATAACTGACACGAAAATTCTGGGAAGGCGATGGCACCCTCATGATCCACCATGATAATGGATTCCAAAGCGAATCGCGGACCAAATTGCTAGAAACGTTTTATAGGATCAGGAAACAAGAATGTTCAGGGTAGCCAGCGGTTCTTGTAAAATCAGAAGCAAGAAACGGAAGCAGATAGGAAATACTGGTGTTCCAATGTTACTTATGGTAACCCAAATTACAGACGGTTCAATTCATGGGCAATACATGATGGTACGCATTGTTTACTATATAAATATATACTATATCCCATATTTCCTTCTCATTTTCTGCACCGTAAACCCCAGGCTTGCCAAGACCTTTGGAACCTGCACATCCAAGAGAATCAGTTAAGACTACTAGCACAGCTAATCGGAACAGATGAAAGCGTATCGCACACTGCTATAGTGAAACTGAAAGTTCTAGGTTTCAGAACAAGAGAAATCCGTACCTGGCCTGAACGAATGAATACTGTCGCCCACTTTACATTTCAAGCACGATGACTGAAAAAAAGCAGAGAAAGAACATACATAAAACGAGTCCCTCTAACTGAGTGATAGAATTTTTTCCATAGCGGTGTTATACTGCTACTTACAGTCTGAATCGGTTTTGACCCACTTAGCACCATCGTCATCGAGGTCACGAAGGGCATCCTCAAGGCATTCGTTGATTTCTCGCCCATCTAGCTTCCAGTCCAAAGGCCTCCGAGTTACTTGCGTGGAAGAATTCTGTGGATGTATCTTCTTCTGTAGAATTGCCCTCAAAAGCTGCAGCCATGACCGTATGAGATCCAAGAGAAAAAGAAATATGCAGTGGCCACAACAAACCTACTAAAAGAATTTTACTGTACCTTATCCGTTCTTGATTGTGGCAAAGAGTTTCTTGGCTCTGGGACCGTGGGATGGAAGCCACCCTTGCACATGAACTGTCTGAGGAGTGAACCAACAAATCTCGGCTTAACCGTGCTCCCCTTCTTCCCAACTATTTCTTTCGCTTTACTTATGATGATCTCCCTGTTGATCAACTGCTCCCGGCGCTTCTCGCTGTTGTCTTCGCCGACATGTTTTTGTGAAGCTACCTGCTCATCCTCACATGAACCGTGGACATCTGCTAGATCATTGCCTTGTAGTAGCACCTCAAATTCTTTCCGTATGTTGTCTACTTCCTCCTCTGTAAATTCCACTGAATCTTGAGCTGTCTGCGCGTTCCCGGATGAACTCTGCGCCACCTCCTCGATCTGCTTGTTTCCAAATGTCCCTATTGCAAGCAATGATTGCGGCCAGTCACTGAATTCATCGTTGCGACATTCCGACACCTTAGAGCCTGCGCATCAAGTAAATTAAGTGAACAACGAAGCAAACGTATCTGGATAGTCCTATCCCATATGTTCATATTATCATAAATTGGCTGTTTGGTGGACATGGACCACAGATTTTAAATCAATGACCCTCCTTTCTTATAAGCAGTGCCACTGTACTGTAGTGCTCTGGCATCAACGGCACTGTCGTAAAACCTACTCCTATTTCCTTAGCCGATGTAAAGGTAATCCAGAACATATCAGAACACCACAAGTGTTGACTGAAACCTCTGAATCATTTACACTGGTATGTAATCACCAATGCTGTAACACCTCGTCAGAAAAGAAATCAGAGGACTCTGTGATCCCTATTCTTTTATATGTCGAAACATCTCGAAAGAACATGTTCGATGATAACCTATGTATGAAGCAAATAGATTGTCCGTACTGAAAAACTAAGCAACGGTATAGCTTCACGACGGAAGCAGAACGTCAGAGCTCAGAAGAGGAAAGGAGAATGCTTAATACACAAGACCGTCTTCTCTTCCTCTCCATCCGACGAAGGAAACGAAATATGTTCACAGCGCTTCAAAGTTGACTTACGGTACGGCGCTGTGGAGCTGGCAGCTGATCGCCTTGATTCTTGCTTCCCTCCGATCTTGTTCGCCACCCAACTGAAAATCTGCAGGCTCGAAAAGCAGGGTTTCAGCGAGAGAACGATTACAGAAGGAGAAACGAGATCTTCGGCCAGGCAGCAGGAGTAGGAAGATCACTCATCACTCTTATGGCCGGCATAGGACTCTTGCCTTCATTTCCTGAAGAACTTGAGATCAGTGAGCTAATGGTGGTCGAAGATCCTATCTTCCTTCCTTGGAGATGATGGTTCTCTCTCAGGGAGTGAGAGACATAGGCGAGAAGGCGCGAGGCTTGTAGTGTGGCAGTCGGCACCGGGACGACTGGTCACTGGAGCTACTAGTAGCTTATTGGTTGGAAGGGACGGGGAAGTCCCGAGGTTTGGAGCATTCGGCGCCGCTGGCACGGCTGCTGGTGCACTGGACTGCACAACTACCTCATCTGGCAAGTCACTTCGTTTCCTTATTTTTCCCAGAGGTGAGAAATAATATTACTAGTGGCAATAATTTCTCAGCGCTTAGCAGGCTGTGTGTATGGCGAGAGGACTCGGAGCTCCGCCAGCTGATACACGTTCCAAGCAAATGCAACCTGGTATTTGCCTTGCCAGATGATACCGACGCGCAAGTTGTTACAGGAAGAACAGGGAACTAAAAGTTATAATAATAATAACCGCATCTCTCTCGATTCTGTAGCAAGCTAAGTTGACTTGTATGCAAGAGCTTCCTGCACTGGGATCCAAAATGCGCCGGGTTAATGTGAATCAGTTCCTTGATGAAAACAAACTAGTGCGCATGGTCATGGAACCCAGAGCTGAAGCCCCCGGGTACCCAGACGAAGACGAAACCGGTGCGCGACGGAGGCCGCAAGTTGCGCACCAAGTGTCACGACCGCGCGGCAACGGTTCCCGTCGCGCCTGGTCGGGCCACGACGCGTGTGTCCTGATCACGTGTTTATTCCTTAAACCCGGCACTAAGCACTGGCCTTGCGCCCTTCCTTAAACCCCGAGAGACGCTTACGCCGATGCTAACCACGTTCCCCCGGCCCTTGATTACTCCTCCGTTGGCTGGAGACTGTGTGCCGCGCGCCGGATACGTAGTATCTCTCGGTACGGCGCCAGATCGATCGAGCTAGGAGAGTACGTACGCGCGTGCTCTCGCTGCCCTGAAGATTCAGCCAATACTCATCGTCCCAGGTGGGCGTCGAAGATTCTTCTTCAGTCTAATTCGCCCCGCCCGGCCCAGATGTTTCACCGACATGGAATGGAAGCGAAACTGCAGCGCCGGCGAGTGGCATGACACCAGCGGATCGACGGGACGGCGACGTCTCCAGGCTGACAGCCGGCCGGCACACTCCTGCTCGGCCGGTCACGTCGTTGTCTCGTCGTCCTCGTGTCCACCGGGCTCCATCGTGTTCGTCCGGCTCGGAGACCAATTGCCCCTGGCGACGCACAGCCGCGGCTGCTGCTGCTTCCTTATCCAGGCCCCGGACGATGGCAGCGTCTCGAGCACTGACTGTTGCGTCCCGCGTTACGTGTCCACCAGGGCACAGCCGCACAGGTATAGCAGTTGCTACAAGTAGCTTAGCTTGATCGCCTCTGCATCGCCAGGCCAATGATGAAGCGGCCTGTCTGGAGAAGCTTGTGGATGGAGGAAAGCTGTGTGTCCAGCGGGCTGCAGACAAGGCTCCTGATAAAGTACTATACCCGCTAAGGAGATCGGGAAGAGGCCGGAGGAGCCCGCACTGTTTCGTAGCGTCGATCCATGGCGACACGGTTAGATATCAAGATACGTAAATCTTTCTAGGATCGGCAGCCAAGCAAACGGAACTGGTGATGATGGCGGTGAGCAGCGAGCTACTGGTGCAAGTGAGCTCACGCCACACGGGAGTGCAGTAGTACGGGTACCAGCGGTACAAGCAAATAAAGGAATAAAAACTGCGCTCCGATTCATGAGGGAAACCTTTGTTTATAGAGCATCATTGAGCTTGTTGGTCTGTAACGACGAGCAACAAGTGCATGATAATGTAGGAAATGTGCTTGGCTCTCCTGGACGCGAGGGACGAGAACGGCCTTTTCCCCATGTAGTGCGTGCCGGGCTTGGCGACGAGGAGATTACGATCAGTCTCGCCGCCCTCTCTCTCGAGATGCACGATGACCCAGCCAGTCGCGCCGGAGAGGGAGTCGTCGACCCCCAAACACGAGGAGCGCATATGGATCGCGGATTCGCGGAAAGGTGACTCGAGTCCATCTCGATCCTGAAATGGAAACAGGGACCCATGCAGTATCGGGGGAAAACCTCGCGTCGTGCGTGCGCCGGTGAAGAAGCACCGAGGCCGGAGCGTGTGCGTTTGTGCCATGGCTATCGAGGGCTAATAACTGTAGCAACTGGCAACCATAGTAAACAGTTGTTGATACATACGGCAGCTTGACCTGTGCCTCACTTCTCAAAGACGGGAAGAGAGATTTGGTGGTCCAGAAGGAATGAGTGTTTCCATGACTATAAGTAAACGAGTTTACTAAGACTGAAGATTGGATAATTGTGTGTGCTAAAATAATCTCTTTTGTGAGCCCGCCTGACCACACCTATGATTGGGATGGATTCTTCTGACTGTCCGTGGTCCTCATCTTGCCTACTCTCGTTGACATCTTTTGTGTAAAACCTGACCCCACACCGTGCGTAGACTGCGACCAGACAGCATTCCTGTCTCTTCCGAATTTAGGCTCCATTTGAAACACATGATTATTTTCCATTTTCTACATTTTCCCAGTGAAATTTTTATGAAATCCCTACATTTTGGTAAATGAAGACTGGAATAGAACAAATCTTATGACATATGGGGTCAAAAGTTTATTATAAACAGGAGCTTGGCAAAACTTTGTGGTAAGGATCTAATTTGACAATCGTTGTAAAAGGTACGTACGTTAAAACTTTTGCAACAACTCAAAATAGAATGGGCAGTACTTGATCACAGAAGTTGATCGGATATGGGTCAGTAGGTGAATTGTGCCCTGTTCTTCTGTTGATTGTGCCATAGGTATCGGCCTGTGGCTGTTTAGAGGCAACTCTCAAAAAAACTGCTTTGGCAGCAGACTCCGAGGTCGTCTTGTAGATCGGCCCACGACGCGCGCGAAACTGGGCCATACATGGAGCACAACCGCCGCCGTAACATCCTGCCGGAGACATATCCGATCAAAGCTCCGTGGCCCGCGCGCTGAAAAAACTCCTCACTCGAACCGGCCCACGCTTCCACCAAAAGGCATGGTGGGACGCGCGGAGTTTACGATGCCGGATGCCCAGCGACGCTGCTAAGTCCGCGGCCTGCCGACGCCTTTCGGCCTACTCGAACGGCATTCACGGTAGAACGGACCCAGAATCCTCCCTCACCTCGTTCGAGACTCGAGAGCAAGCACCTCCAGGCTCCAGGCGAGGCGAGGCGAGACGGGCCGAGGCGACCTGCAAGTGATGCCAAGCAACACGGAGCCGAGGAGATCCCGAGCGGAGGAAGCGTCGGGGCGCGTAGACGGACGAGCACGATAAAGTGGGATCCGAGTCAAAACAGAATTCTCAAGGCGCGCCATGCGGCCCATGCCACGCCGCAGCTTTCGAAGCGCGGACTGGCATCCCGAGCGGAGGAAGCGTCGGGGCGCGTAGACCGACGAGCACGATAAAGTGGGATCCGAGTCAAAACAGAATTCTCAAGGCGCGCCATGCGGCCCATGCCACGCCGCAGCTTTCGAAGCGCGGACTGGCATCCCGAGCGGAGGAAGCGTCGGGGCGCGTAGACTGACGAGCACGATAAAGTGGGATCCGAGTCAAAACAGAATTCTCAAGGCGCGCCATGCGGCCCATGCCACGCCGCAGCTTTCGAAGCGCGGACGGGCATATTTCGCGTCGCCAGAGAGATCTCGCGGATCGGAGATGGTGACCCGCGCCAATCATCATTATACTACGCTCTGCCGGTCACGGCGGCTTGCCGCCGAAGCGTCAAGGTGCCGCCAGCAAAGGAGCGCGGCAGCAGTACGCACGGTCAGGTCAGGCATGGGCGCGGCTGCGGCCTTGGCCTTGGCCTTTTTGCTCATCGAAAGAATTGACAGACCAGCTTGGAGTCGCCTGCGCCTGGAACAAAATTCGCCTTTTACCCAGACGTCCATGCCGAGAACTCCTCCAAGTCCTCAACATACTGCTGCAGCCTGGGGAGCTGGAAGATCCAGCAGCGTTTCGGATTTGGGTACCTTGAATTCTTGAGCCAAAATGTTGTGGGATCAACCAATGCAGCGATGAGATGCACGACAAGACTCAAAGATCTCGATTCGTGTCCGGCCTTCAGGACAGGATAGTTGATTAGGTACTGTTACCACACTGTAGTATGGGCTCAGTGCCGAAACCGTTCTTTGTGATGAGTTGTGATGTGAATCAGCTCATTTATGTACGAGAGGACAACATCAACCACCGATAGTTCGTTGGCTTGGCCCGTCGTGCTCCACCTGCCGCTGTCACGAGCCATCATCAACAAACCGCGTCACAATGCATTTAACACCGTGGACCAGACCGGGAAAAGAGACAACCACCGTCGATGGCGCAGGCTCGGACCGTTGCATCCGTCGGTGCGGTGCTAGACGCTTTCTCGTCAACTCAACTGTCTCCTTTTGGCTTTCTCGGAAGGCAAGGAGAATTAGGGCCTTCCATTGGATTGAAGACTTGGAGTTAGCGCTGGACTATGGGGCGGCGAGCAGAGCGTCCGTCGACGGTCATGATGAGCTCAACAACGCATGTGATCGGAGCTGTGGTGTACGAGTACTGTTCTAAAAGTGCGCAACAAAAGTGGATAGTTGGATGCTTTCCCTGTTGCGGCATTGTGGACTGCAGGTTGAGCCAGTCAACCAAATCAATCATAGAAATTTCCTAAAATTTAATTCAACTTCACAAAAAAAGTTGTAGAAATTATAAAAAATTTCTGATGTTCTAAACAGATCTTATTAGGTGCTCCTATATTTACCATTTCAAATTCCAAATAAGAAGTCATTTGGAATAATCAACATCTACTTATGACACACACACACACCATCTACTACTTCTACTTTATTGAGTTCAAAAAACTGAACTAATTTTTTTAAAATTCCTACAAAAATTCTGCATTATAAAAGAGGCCTTAATCCAGACCAGAAGTACTGTTAGGAGGTAAACAACCACCTGTTTAAATCTAGCCACTACTTAGTATCTACTCCCTCTGTTTCAAAAATATAAATATTTTTAGTTTTAATCAAAGTACGTTTATCACTTTAACTATATAATAATATATCATTAATAATATTTTATCATATATAAATTATTTTTTATTCATCATTAAATATTTTTTATAAAATATATATTTTTATATAAAAAATATGTAATATTTTAGATATTATTAATAAAAGTTAAAATTTTTTAACCTTATACAAATTTAAAAATACTTACTTATATACTCTCTCTGTTTCAAAATATAAACATTTATAAATTTACTCAAATTTAAACTTTTATCACTTTGACTACTTAATAATATATAATTAATAATATTTTATCATATAAAATTATATTTTTTAAATTCATTATTAAATAAACTTTTATAAAAATTATATTTTTATTTTAAAAATTATGTATTTTTAAATATTATTAGTTAAAGTTAAAAAAGTTTGACGGTATCAAAAACTAGAAATGCTAGTAAGTATCTCCATCACATCCCAGCATAATGCAAGGAGCAGCCGTCAACCCGTCGTGTCCACCACGGCTGCTGTCCTATCATCAGCCATAAACACCATTAGAAAAAGAACCAGGGGGAGAGAAAAGTCCAAGCGACCCGGACCCTCCCAGTTCCCACCCAACGGTCACCTCCTCGCCGTCGCCAGATCGCCGCCCGCTTCACCAGCCTCCCTCCCGCACGGTTCCCGCCCCAGCCGAGCACGCGGCCGGAGAAGGGAACCACCGCGCCATCCCGGCCATTAACTCCCGTCCCTCTCCCCTCGAAAGCGCCACCGGATCCAACCCCACCTTGAAAGCCCTCCTCCGCCTTGCTTTCTCCCCTCCGCACGGAACCCCGTCCGCCTTTTAAAGTTTCGCCCACATGCGCGGCGCGGCGCGTGCCGCCGCCCGCCCCCGCCGCCGCACCAGCGATGCCGCGCAGTAGCGGAGTGGAGGTGGTCGCCAGCAGGGGGTGCGCGAGGCTGGTGCTCCCGGGTATGCACCACCCCTCCTCCGCCGCCTCCGTCGCTTCCTCCTCCGCCTCGCGCGGGACGGCCGCCGCCGGTGCGCGTGCTGATAGGAACGGAGCCTTCGCCGGCCTGGTCATCTGCGTCACGGGGCTATCCAAAGGTGCGCTGCGATTGCCCTCGTGATTTCGCTGATGAAGGTTGGAAAGGGATGTCTGTTTGATTGGTTTGTGCTGTTCGCGTGTGGTTGCAGAGGCAAGGGGTCAGGTGAAGGAGGCGACAGAGCGTCTGGGGGGCGAGTACAGTGGGAGCCTGCACCCCAAATGCACGCACCTTGTGGTTCAGATATCCTTTACCTGCCATGGACCATACGTGCTAATTTGCTTTTTCTCCTCGTCGTCCATTTGTGCTGGTAGTACCTGTATCTCCAATTCAGGATGCCATGGTTCCTTAACACGCAGTACAGCTACACTGGTCGCAAATTCGAGCACGCGCTGCAGCATGGCGCGAGGAATGGGCTGTTCCTCGTGACACTCGGTTGGTTCGTGGACTGCGTGCGGAGGAACAGTAAGCTCAACCTTCATGAACGATTCTCCATTTTGAGTTTTGACCTGAACTACTAAATCTATAATGCATCAGTTAAATCTGTTGCTGTTTTGGCTGGTGTAGTGAGGCTGGATGAATCCTTGTATAGTATCAAGAACATTGGGGAGAATGGTATGCCACTAGGGGAGTTCAATCGGCTTGTTGGAGTTCCAGTTAGTGAGAGTTCTTGCGTTCCCCCAGTCATATTTCAAGACAAAGCATGTGCAGATACGATCAGGAAACGTCCGCTTCAAACTCCTAGGAGCGAAGATGGCCTTGATGAGTTTGTTTTTAGGAATGAAACTATATACATTGACCCTGGGATATCTGATGAGATGAGGAAGAAGGTATGGCATCTCAATCGTTGCTTGGTCTCTTAACACAACGCTGTAATTACAGCACCATTTGGATAGATAACTCTTTATTACTCCATGATAACGACTAACGTGATATGCATATCAGCTCAAATGTCATTTTTTTTCATTGAACTTCTTTAGAAAAAAAGGGTTATTGAAACCCCTTGCCTGCAGATTTCTAGTGCTGTGACTAGAGAAGGTGCAAAGTTGCTGGAGCACTGGTTCATTGGTTGCCATGCCACATATGTTGTGTGTGAGGATGTTTCTGTTAAGAAATATTTTGGCCACTCAGACAACGTTGTAACTGTAAGCAATACAGCAACATTATCCTAGCATTTATCATTAAGTGCTAATTTACTTGGGGCCATTGCTTTGTATTAACATTTTCTCCTTTCAATTTATCAGCCACTTTGGATCTTGAAAACAGTAAAAGAAAAGAACTTGCAGCGCCTTGTACACCTGTCTTCAGACCTTGCTAGGCATGTGGCCACGGTTCTTGAAAATGTTTTAATATCTGAAGAGGTATGATACTGCATTGTACTACTACAATTCTTCTGTTAGACTGTTACTTTGTGCTAGCTATATAAAAGAAAAGGGTCTTATGTAGTTTTGTCAACTAAAAAGGTTGGTATCACATGAAAAATTCATTGAATCTTATTTTGTTCAATATATTTTTCCTCTTCCTTTTGTTTTTGTAAAGACCCCATTTTAGTATTTTTACAAGGATAAGATGGAGTACCATGTATTTAATGACTAGCAGCTACCCTCTTGCCATGTATTGAGGAAAATACAAGATAATGTACCATTGTGGTCCTTGTCGGGTTGTCAGTTCACATTATGGATCTGACGAATTTTTTTCTGTTTTTCATCATGAATAACACAAATCTCTCCTTGCTGACGTTTTGAGTTGATATCAGTTGATTACATGTGTTGACACCAAGAGATTCTCATATTTTAGAATAGAAAACTTGGGAGTGTTACTTCTGCAAAGTCAAACTCCAGTGGACTTACTTCTACTCAAGGGGATATTGATAAGGTCCATCAAGAGAGACAAAAACATGTTGAAGTTGCAAAGAAAGAAGTTCGAGACCGTCGTGCTCGTCGTATGCAGGTAAGAGTTAGTTTAAAACGCAGGAGATTAATTATCGTGTTTTTCGTGTCTCCCATGATTTGCATTTTCTTCATCCAAGCAAATAAGTTATTGGGATTATTGAACCTGATAACAATGGAGAACACTTATACACGTGTGTGTCACTTACCAAGAAAATTTTAGGTGGTCATAGTTATGCACTTTAATCTGTGTTTACTCCTCTATAACATGTTTGCAATAACTAATAAGGAAATGAATTATCTCCCCTTCTTTGTATATCTTATTTGCGTGCATTAATCTACTTCTGGGCCTTATCACCAGATCTCCTGATGGGATTGACCACTCAACTGACGATTGCAGCTGTGTAGGGCCATTAGGGTCATGTTGATGTGTTATATGCTACCTAGAAAAGGCTATAAAAAAAGTTATATACATTTCTAATTCTGTACATGGATTGCTGCACATTCCCGAATACTATGATATATATGCAGCGCATTTATCTATTTGAATTGTAATTATATTCCCTTTAAATGAGTTTTTTTTTTGTTTGTGTGCCTAAATTATGGTTATATTCCAGTCTTGTGCAGTACCAATTCATCCAATCACACCTACCACTCTTCTGGATTCAATCTGCTGGACGATCTCTGAGCCAACTTCGTCTGCTTCTGTTTATATGGATTCTTCATGGTCCGACGATGCCACTGAGCAGCAAAACAGCAGTTATTTCGATGCAAATGGGGATGGAAGGAACCCAGATCAGTTAGCTGATAATTTCTCCCGGCCACTGAGAGAAAGGTAATCAATCACATTTGAATTTATCAATTTGCTTCCGAACTGGTGTTCTAAAAGTTCCCATACTTTCAGTGAGCAAAACGAGTTGATCTTCAAGAACCACTTTCTTACGATACTGTTCCCTATTGATCGTTTTGGCGAGCTTGGACCTTCCTCGAGGACGTTCTACAGCAATGGCGGGTTTACACGTATACAAGTACTGGATCATATTTATAACTTCTACCAGGTATAAAAACTGAGTGTTTTCTTAATTTTGACTTATGTATCCTGCCCCATTAACAGCCTCCAATGCTAAAGGCTATCATTGTCTTTTTCCAATGGAAAAGCATGAAGGCTTCATATCCGTTTTAAAATAATTTTTCTATTGTATGTTTTGTAGCCAGTTTATTTCCATTGTGTTTTGTTTTTATTGCTTATGAACATCAAAAGCAGTAAAATATATTTTTTGTAGGAGAATATGTCAACCGACGAGATAGATATGGCTCTGCACACTGATTCACGGCATGCTGATCGACTTCGATCTTTGTATGCAAGTTCGGAATCAACAGAGAAAGGATTTGTAGCTTTTAAACGAATGGACTTCTTAGGAAGCAGAAGAAGTTTTGAGGCACTAAAACGCCTCAATAGGGAGAACAATAGCAATGTATATGAGCTTGTGATTAGGGCATGAACGCACCATGCTCGGTGACAGTTGCCAATATTATTTTATTTTTGTAGCTTTCCAAAAGGAGGTTGTGAAGGATGTGTCATGTTTGCGGAACAAAGATGTAGAAAATAAATATACACAGTTCGTCAGAGGTTCGGTTGTTTTACCTTGCTATGTTTGTGTTCACTTCTATTCTAATGCAGTCACAGCATAAGTGTAGAATCTGAAGTTATTTGCGTGCTGGTTTCTATTATTCCTGCAATAAATTCTTGCTTTCACAAAAATCAATTTCTCTCAATGATTTCAGAACGACTCTAGCCATTGTTGCAAGCAAGGCCGGAAACTTTTGCCGCATTTTGATTACTTGCGTTCAGAAAAAATTAGCTTCTATTATATTTGAGACTGTCTCTAGTGACAGTTGCAGGCAAGGCTGGAAACTTTTGCCGCATTCTGATGAACCGATGCTCCTAGGGTGTAATCTACTCGAAGATGATAATTTCATCAATCAAAATGCTGCTCTTCTCGAAGCAATGCGAAATTTCCAATTTAATGAAGACCTCTCCGAAGGCCCAACATAACCAGAGCAGTAGACGAGATTCTCTCGATCTCTTATTTACATGTACAGATAGTGTTTTAGCTGTGTTGCAATTCTCATTCAGCAATTGATGCGAGTCAACACTCCGGAAGTCTATGCAGTGATCTCAACAGCTAACACGATAACCCGTTTTTCCATATGACACCTACTTCTGCAGATAGATACATGTCTAACCCTCTGGAGAGAAGTTCAGATCAAGGACTGCAGATGTAGCTGGTATTTACCACCGGATTACCCAAAATTGATTCCTTGTGCCAGAGGCAGCTCACTTCCATAGTTGATTGTACTGCAAACATATGAATTAAGCATTAGTAGAAGATAGACACAGAAACGATACATAAAAGAGTGTTGAGCGCACTCAATATAATGAATTCTAGAAAAGAAGAATTGGAACAAGTGGACAGACAATGACAATTTACAAGGTTGTGTCATGCTTCTCACAAAAAAGCTAGGTGATATGTTCGACAAGCAGTCTCCCTTGGCTTTTCCACAAGATGTGGACAGAAAATATTGAAACAATGATTAGACTGGACCAGAACAACCAATCTGGATCCTATAGACCTCTGCCGAGCCTTCATCCATTAAAAAATCAATTAATATGTCTGGTGGAAGATCTAGTTGAGTGTAACTTGTTGCATCTAGACAACCAAAGAGCAGCATTGACCGTTGGGTTAGCCTAAACTTACAGAGATGCTAGGCTAAAAGATAAATTTCACTGAAACTAAGAAAGTATAGAGGAGAAAATAGACCTCTGCTGGCACTAACACATTCATTCAAGCTTAAAAAAAATATTCACTATACAATTGATAGGATAATGAAATGCATAAAAAAAATTGGATGCTAGAAACTTTTTAAGTGCATCAGTTATCAATCTAACCAAAGAACCAATTAACATTTCAACTAAATGGCTTGCCATGCTGAATCTTTCAGATGAAAAGCATGCTATCAGTGGTAAAGCTGCATATTAGTATAAAGTTAAGCTATGCAACCAGTGTGCACTGATCTTAAATCCACCAATTCAAATTCAAGTCCAGCCAAAATATGCCGTGACAACTTACCAAGTCGCCCTCCTCATGTACTGCTTCCAGGAATCACTTCCTGCTTCTCGGCCACCACCGGTTGCTTTTTCCCCACCAAATGCTCCACCAATTTCAGCACCATTAGTAGGTATGTTTACATTCACAATACCACAGTCGCTACCATGGGGCCTGCATAATAAGAAAGCAACAGTGACACTTTCTTAGAGGCCCTGGCAATCAAAACATACATCTGGAAAGAGGTCCACAAAAAAAAAAAACGTGAATGTTTTTACAGGTGGATTCAGAGTTGTTTTACAACAAAGGATTGTGGTTGACAACTTTTCCCGTGTCATGGAATTCCAGTTATTTTTCTTACGCAGGTATCATCAGAATGAATACATGCTTACTGACATGTAAATAAAGAGAAATTTTTGTCTAATAAGATGGAATTGATGCACACGAAGCAAAATTTAAAATAGTGTTATCTATGGATGTAGAAGTAATATAATTTCAAGATGGATTTCTTTTACTGCTGAAAACATGGGAATAGGAAATGCACTTATCTTCTCTTCTAAGAAGCAATACCACTACCTGAATTCATGAGCAAAAACTTACCCGAGCCACTTAAAAATAATATCTGGTCTCTTTGTAAATATAGAACTGCTCAACCCTTGAGGAACAGAATTATTGATTTCAATCGCTTCCTTCAAGTTCTGTAGAAAAATGACACAAATGTTTCATAACCATCATGATGATCTGATGAAATGATGCTCAATCATAGCAATCAGAATAGTTCAAGAGTAGAAATAAAAGTATTGGAGTAATGTTACCTGAAATTTCATAACATAAAGGACAGGACCAAATAGTTCTTCCTTCACAACTGGCGCAGAAGATGAAATTTCCACAATTGTTGGTTGTACAAAATTTCCTTCTGACTCAATGGCAGACCCTCCAATAAGGATTTTCCCTCCCTGGAAACATTAGATGGTAGTCGAATTACAATGTAAGACACCGTAACATAAACTAATCAAAATAGTGTTTAGATTGAAAGAGAGTGACAAGAGAGATATATAATTGGAACATAGTAAACTAATAACATAATGTTTCACCTGAGATTTGATAGTTTGGATGCCTTTCAAAAAGTTTTCTTTTGAAGCACGAGTGTGCACCGGTCCTAGTAATGTGCCTGTCTCTAGTGGATCCCCAATTCGGACTTGTTTATATACCTCAACAAGTTGATCAAGAAAAGTTTGGTATATGCTTTCATGAAGAATCTGTAATAAGTAGGGGAAAGGAAATTAGACAAATAGAACAACAGCCACAAAACATAAAATAGAAATAATTTAACTGTACCAGCCTACGGCATGTCGTGCAGCGTTGTCCTGCCGTACCAACAGCAGCAAACAAAACAGAACGGACAGCTAGCTGAATGTCTGCATCATCCATAACAATTATGGCATTGTTCCCACTAAGTTCAAGAAGGCATTTACCAAATCTGGCATTGACTTGCTGCTGAACCATTAGACCAGCCTGCATTGATTTATCAGTATCACAGTTCAACAGAATCATTAACAACATTAAGAAATTACACATAACAAGGACCCCAAACAAGTACTATTAAATATTAACGCATAGAAACTACTAGTAGAAAATATCTGACTTAGCAGTAGTATTAAAAGGCATGAATGAAGATATAACCCCTAGAAGGTTCAATTTTCATGACTGGTATAAGATCTACACGACATCAGAAAACATGAAGAAATTTGCATAAATGGAATACCTTAGTACTTCCTGTGAATGAAACCAAAGGTATCCTTGTGTCACGAGCAATTGCTTGCCCAATTTCAGTTCCCCCACAAAAAGCTGTGAATATTGCGCCTGGCAAGTTGTTCTTTTCCAATACACTAGCTACTATTTTAGTCATTGCAATAGTGATCAGTGGAGTAGTTGGAGCACCTTTCCTGTAATCATCACTGTAATGTTACGAAAAGGAAAGCATGCTCTCTGCAATGACCAAGGTTGCTGCCACTAGAAGAAAACAGAGCATCTAATAGCACTCCAAAATGTTTATGCTTAAGAATGTGGATGTTATTTTCAGAGTAAATTTAAAATGCACAATTCATCAAGCTAAGTCTGCAACAAAAATGATGATAATACTAAAAGCAGTGAAGCAGCCAGAGCTATGTTGCTTGAACTTGCATATGACTAGAACAAGTCACAACAATTCATAAATTGAAATGTGTCGCAGGACAGTTGCAGGCCTTCACAGACTACATAAATATAAAATTTACAACTAACAATATGGTAACACAGTGCATGTTAAACATCCTTTCACGAAAATTAACTTAAAACAAATTTAGCCAGTTGCAGGGGTAGGGTCAGAAAATTTCTTGAGCAGGGACAGACAATAATATGAATCATCAGGGGGACAGACTCAAAAAACAGCTTTGCCAGTTTATAATAAAAGTAATTCGTTCTTACCAAACAACACAGTTTCCACAGACCAATGCGATGCAAGCATTCCAACCTAAAACATGACACAAGAGAGAATATTCAGGTATTTATTGCTGCTGATATTACATGAGTTTGAATCTGACTAGAAGGTATGGGTTAACAGCAATATATCAATCAAAACTAGAAATTGTGTAAAACACACCATGCATAATGTATGACGGCAGAGTAGGTAGGTGGTATACACAGTACAAACTCTTGAGAGTTAGTATATAGCAAAGCATCCCATGGGTGCGATTACACGACGCACTACAACATAATATGTGAATAGCTGACTTTTCAACTCAACATTCCAAGTTTCAGGACTCAGGGGTATGAAAAATGCAAACTACAGGAGTGTCCTGATTTTCAATCAAATGATCCTAAAATTGTAACGCCTAACACCTTAAGAATAAGATGTCAACTTACCAAGCACAGCACAAGGGAAGTTAAATGCCGTGATAACGCCAACAATGCCAACAGGATTCCATACCTGTTAATACAAGCATGGCCATTAGCACAATAAATAGTGATATGTGAGGAACAGGACATATCACATGAGAAACCAATCGAAGAAAATTCTGGCATTCACTAACCTCCATCATCATATGGTTTGGACCTGCAAATAATACAAATTATGGTATTAGTAAACCTCAGTATTGTTATCAAGATGCACACATACTATGATACAGAAGGGACAAGGCAATAAAAAGCAAAAGGTGATACCCAGGACTTATTGAAAAAAAAAAAGGTGTGGTAAGAGACTTGTTAGAAAAATGGATAACAGAACGAGGACTGAACCTTCTGTAACAAAATCAGAAAATGATTTGCTAAAAATATATTTTCAAATGCAGTTAATTATTTGTCATGAGAATTTACTATAAGAATAAAAGAATGAAATGTAAGTAAGTAGTATTTGTGCCATATCCCAGGGACTGGAGAGACTTGGTTGATTCTCTAGAGAGCTATACACTTGATATTCTAAGAAATACTACCTTTAGAACTTCTTATAAGACCATCAAAACAATAGAACTATAAAATTTGACCTCAACCAATATGATAAGAAGCACGTTTCACCACAGATGATGTGGCTATGAACTAGTCATCCAGAAAATATATATACAGCGAAAGGAAAAAAGGCTTACGTTCAGATGGTATGATGGATCCATTTAGCTGGCGGCTTAGTCCCACAGCATAATCACACATGTCAATGATTTCCTACAAATAAATGGCCAGACAAATTTAATCATGAATATAATAAAATAGCACCAGCTTGCATTTGAACTGATTTCATCACTGCCATATAGTCTACTGACATAAAATTGATTCCACTAGACATAAAGACAACGACCAACTGACAAAAGTCATATTGATGAACATATATGAATGTTGTGTTTGTTAACTTGAGTAGCAACCCTTAAGTGACAGAATTGGAACCAACACTGAATTAAATGATAATGTAGTGTGCACGATGACTATCATGTTCACATTGAAAAAAATGAAAAACAAATATGTAATTTGAACTCAATGATGTAACGAATGCACTAAAAGCAACTATGATCCTACCTGAACCTCTCCGATCCCTTCAGGCAGAATTTTCCCCATCTCAAGTGACACAAGCCTGCCAAGGTGATGGAGCTTTGCTCTCAGCGCGTCACCAATTTGCCTGACAATCTCTCCTCTCTTTGGAGCAGGAATCTGGACATATTGGTGTCATTGTGAGCATTTCGATAGTAGCTGTATCATGGAAATAAATCACTTATACAGGATAAATGGACTTCACAGCAGAGCTTCTCAAATCTCAACAATACGAAATTGAGCATCATCGTTCCTAACCTTATGGACATTCATAAGCATTTAAAATTTGAAATACTTTAAGTAAGCACAAATATATGGTTTCTGAATAGCAGAACTAATTTAGATGGCATTGTACCTTGCCACAATGTTACAACAACAGTTGGCTAGCACCATGCATCGATGTTTTAACAATAATCGGTTAGTTCACAAATTCAGGTCATGCATAGGTTTTTTCCTCTCTGATGCAACTCGAGATCCCAGAGCACATGGATCGTACTGTATATCACGATCACTGAATGACCAAAATTTCGGTGGAAGAAAAAAAAAATCCAATTCAATATGGCGCACTAAAATTATACAGGCTGTAGCAACGGGCGAACCCTGCCTCCAGCGTTTGAAGCATTTCATCATGCGAGCAAGGTGCTAGGATCATTCCAACCCACCCACCAAAAAAAAAAGGGTAAAACTCACCGCCATCCATGTCTTCGCGGCATCCGCGCAGGCGCGCATGCCATCCTCGTAGTCGTGCACAGACGCCTCGACGACCTCAGCGATAACCTAGCACACATACGGCCACACGCACTCACAAAACGCAATCAGAATCCACAAAAAAGAAAAAACGAACATGAAACTCGCCGAGCCCCGAGAGGAACAGGCCAGGGGGCGGAGACGCACCTGGTTGTTCGTCGGGTTGGTGGATGTGACGGCAGGACCGGAGCCGCCCCACGCGCCGCTGACGAAGGCGCCGGGGTTGCGCGGCACGAGGCCGAGCTCGGCGAGGAACTGGTGCTCCTTCCGCGCGAAGCTCCCCATGCCGGCGTCGGCTCCTACTGTTCCGGAAGTGTACGATACGGCGAGTGGATCGGAAAGAGGAGGGGATCGGATTGGTAGGTAGGAAGAGGAAATGGTGTTGCCTGGCTGTGATGGCGGTATTATTTGTAGGAAGGAGGTGGAGTGGGGACTGTGAACTGCTCCGGGCCTCCGGGGGCGGGAAGGATGAGGGAGACGGCAAGGCGCGGAGCAAAGCGCCAAAGTTTTGGTGGAGGGGAGTGGAGCGGCAGTCGGTGCGGGGAACGGAGGAAGTGGCTCGTCACGCCACGCCTACGAGACGGGCCGAAAACGATAAAACACGTGAACGTCCTCTGGTTTTGAAAAAGAAAAAGGTTTTGCTTTTTCCATATTTTTTTGTTATGCAAAGGACTTTCCAGAGATCAAACTAAGAAGACTCCCGGATTAAAGTTATAAACTGAGAGTTTTTTTTTTCCAACGTCCTAATGTTTTGACATCAGTTCTGCCAAATCAATTTTCATATCGCTCTTCCATGTGGCACGGCGCCAACGAAACTTGACAGGTATAAGGGAAAATTGAAATTTGAAAAAGACAGAAAAACAAGTCACTCTGTCCCTGAGGTCTCAGAGTCGTGGCGTGTGAGGACACCTCCTCCGGATCAGTCCGACGGATAACCCCCACGCCATCGCCACTTGTCTTCTTTATCCACTCGTATATGGGCCTCCGCGAGTTGTTATACTTGGGCCGGGCTGCAGAGGTCGCCTGTGTTTCGATGGAAAAGTGCGAGAAACCAAGGAGGTGTTTATTTCAGTTAATGTAACGTATTCGGACCCCTACCGTATTCTCACTCCGTTACCTAAGTTTGGTTAACACATCGACGGATTCGGGAACCCGGTAATCAGATACCGACTTCACAACCTCGAAACAGCCCTCTCACATCCGGTTTCGATTCGATACCGGCGCTCGCCTCGCGTCCCTCGTCTGCTCGCGACTCGCGAGACGCGCACGCGCGTGACCCTAGCGCTCGCGAGAGCCCGACCGCTGCGCCGCCGCCGCCAGCCGGTCCGCTGCCGCCAGTCGCCGCCGAGGGTTCCCCGCGCCTCCTCTCTGGTATCCTTCTTCTCAACCCCCATTCTCTTTCTATTTTCCTTGCTGTAACCCTCACAGATCTGCCGCCGCCAGCCTCCGACGACAACGAGACCACCGCGCCACCGCGCCTCCTCCGCTCCGGTACCTTTCCTCGCACTCTCCCTTCTCTTTCCACTCTTCTTGTTGTAACCCTAGGTTGACAGCCGCACGGCCTCCTGTCTGCAGATCTCCCACCGCCAGCCTCATCCTCCGACGACAGCACCACCACGCCTCCTTTCGTTTATGAAATCCAGATCTCTGGTCACCAGTTAGCTGCCCATCAGCTCCTTTCGTTTCAGTTCACAAAGTCATCAAATAATTTCTGACGACAGCACCACCACACCTCCTCTCAGGTACTTTTCCTGTCTTCTCCCTTCTCTTTTCACTCTTGTCGATTTCCCTAGGTTGACCACTGTTGCTTGCAGATCTGCTTTGGGTGCTCTTTTTTAACTTTTCAACATGTTGAGTTCAAACATTACCTGTAAACAGCTACTAGAACGTTTGTTGTGTCCAAATAAATCTGTAGTAGGTGTTCTTTTTTTTTACTGCCATTGTTCAGGAGTCTGAAATGCTGCTTTGATCCACTATTAATAATAATGTGCTGAACTGAACTGAACTATGACATCCTACTGCTATAAACTATTGTTTTGCAGTTATGGCTCGCCTTCCCTTATCCACAAGAACTCGAAGAAGGAATGTTGCTCTTAGGAATATTTTATCTTCTCTCATTCTCATGTACTATTATATATGGTTACTCATGGCATTAGCATATAGAATAAAATGCTTGAAATAGAAAGAAGGTTGAGGAATAGGGAGCTTAGAATTCTAAAACTTAATGAACTCATTCGAGAAAGCGATGCTAAGTGTATTTGTGAGCTTCGTATGGATAGGAGAACATTTTTCACTTTATGTGAGATGCTTAGAGACGTCGGAGGATTGAAGGCTACACGGAATATGACCCTAGAGGAGATAGTTGCACAATTTATGTACACATTGTCCCATCATTTGAAGAATCGAACCATTGGAAGCTTTTTTTACCGAAGCGGTGAGACAGTTAGTAGACAATTCAACCTTTATCTCCTAGCTGTCCTAAAATTGCAACATTTGTTGCTTAAATCCCCGGAGCCTATACCTGAGAATTCAACGGATGAAAAATGGAAGTATTTTAAGGTACATTGGTCATTTAGTCTTTTTCTTAATCATAAATACAATTTAGGAGTGTGATGCACTTATAATTTCTAACTTGCACATGTAGAACTGTTTGGGTGCTTTGGATGAAACACATATTAAGGTAACAGTACCAACTCATCTAAAAGGAAGGTATAGGTCAAGAAAGGCAGACATTGTTACAAATGTTTTGGGGGTTTGTGCACCGGATATGCAATTCATTTATGTGCTGCCCGGTTGGGAGGGCTTGGCACACGACGTGTGTGTGCTTCGAGATGCTATTTCGAGGCCGAATGGATTGCGTGTACCTCAAGGATGCTACTACCTTGTTGATGCTGGATATACTAACGCAAATGGATTTTTAGCTCCATATTGCAGTCAACAGTACCATTTGGGTGGTTGGACAGCTCAAAATCCACCCCATAGTGCCGCTGGGTACTTCAATATGCGTCATGCCCGTGCAAGAAACATTATAGAGAGAAGCTTTGGAAGGTTAAAGGAAAGATGGGCAATTTTGAGATGTGCTTCTTATTTTCCTATAAAGACGCAATGCAGTATAATAATGGCATGTGCTCTTCTACACAATTTAATTTTGCAAAAGATGTCTAGAGATCCTTTGGAGAGTGAAGAACAGTCAATGGAAGATTCAATAGAAATCAGCGAGGGAGAAGTGAGTGAACCTGAATTTATCTTGGGAGTATCAACCTCAAATGAGTGGACAAATTTTAGAGATTCTCTTGCACAAGCGATGTATAATACGTATAGGGCTTCTAGCTCTCATTGAGGTGTGTTTTTTGTTTTCGTAGTCCTTCTGAAAATGTGTTTTTAACATAGTACCATTGTTTTGTAGACATGGACTGTTCGGAGAGTTCAACAAGTGTGCGTGGTAGGGGCAAGAACAAAAGGAAGTGGATTGCAATTGAAGATGATGAGTTGCTCAAAGCATTGCATGATATATCTTTGGATCCTAGGTGGAGGAGTGATGGGAGCTTTAGGAATGGTCACACCTTGGAACTTGAAGCTCGCCTAGCTGAAAAGTTGCCAGATTCAAAAATATCTGCAGTTCACATATTGATTCAAGGTTAAGGTATTTCAAGACTAAGTATGCTGCACTGGAGCAACTGCTGAACAAGAGTGGCTTTACATGGGATAGCAACAAGAATATGCTTCAATGTGAGAAACAACAATATGATGCCTATTGCAAGGTAAAACACTATATGCTTCTGTTTTGTAGTTCTGTTTGTTTACTTGCTGTCCTATGCTGTTTTGTCTACATATTTTGTAATTCTGTAGCCTAAAAAAATACATTTTTTGTTTACTTGCTGTTCTGTGCTGTCCTGTTTGTTTACTTGCTGTTCTATAATTATGTTTTGTTATTTCTTACTTGTTGTCTTGTGTGCTGTTCTGCAAAGCATTCTGTAGTTTTGTACCTTAAAAAATACCTTTTTGTTCACTTGCTGCCCTGATTTGTGATGATTCTGATAATTCTTTATCACAGAATAATGTTGATGCTAAAGGTTTGTATGGAGTTCCTTTTCCCTACTATGATGTACTATCAGCTATATACTCAAAGGATATGGCCACGGGTGAAGGTGCAGAAGATCTCACTGATGCTATCAACAACATGGAGCAAGAATTGGCTGCTGGAAATGGTAATGACCAAGAGGAAGAAGAGCATAGGACATCTAGAGAAACACCTAGACGTTCTTTTGACTCAACATCATCTAGCTCAAATAAGCGTAAGAAAGAGTGGAAAGGGAAGGATAAGATATCAAGTGATCCGCTTCTTGACATGTTCAATGAAGTGAGTGGAGATCTGAAAGTTGTGACCAAATCAGTTGGGATGATGGCACAAGCTATGGAGCGTGAAGCTATGAATCAAGAGAGGGCAATGAGTGAGGACCCCCAGCAGAAGCTAAGAGAGAAGGCTGTGAATGAGGTCCGAAGGCTTGAATTCACCGGTGCGGAAGTGATCCAAGCTGCAAGTATGTTTGTGAAAATGCCAGATCAGATGGGCATGCTTTTTGCACTTCCTGAAGCACTAAGGAGGGAATATATCGTTAACATGCTTCATGGTAATTAACCTCAATCTTTACCTTTTATGATAATTAGCCTCAATGTTTTACATAGGTTTGCTAATGCACTACTACTTTTTGTAGATAATGCACAAAAATGACAGTAACAAGGAGCAGCTGCACTAGTTCAGAGTCCTTTTGATGGAGGGTATCTCCAGGGTTTGTTCCCAGTTGAAAAGGTTATTAAAGGTTCTCTATATTCATCTGCTTTATTAGTAGGATTCTCATTACTTAGCACATTCAGGTGGAAGTCAATTGGACTGTCATTCAATTGCAATCTGCATGTTAGTTGTACCACTGCATATTGTCATTGCCTCCCAACTTCATGCTAACCGTTTTACTTCTCAATCATCGTCAGCTGTCAGGTGTTTCAACCAACCACGTGTAGCTATTGGGATTCGTCTCACATGCCACAGCTTTGTTGCAGTTCTTTTTCCCCTGAATTAACAAGTTGAAGAAATCTGCAGGGTATCTTCAGGGTTTACAGTAACAAGGAGCAGATGCATTAGTTTAGAGTCCTTTTGACGGAGGGTATCTCCTAGGTTTACAGTAACAAGGAGCAGCTGCACGAGTTCAGAGTCCTTTCGATGGAGGGTATCTCCAGGGTTTTTCTTGTTGTGTTGCTTTTCAATTTCTAGGCTTCCTTGTGAGACATGGAGGTTATGATGGAGACTGCTGAATTTCTAGGTTTTCTTGTGAGTAGAGGTTTCTGCAGGCTTTGTGCATTGCTACTGACACATGGACGTTGAGCAGTGATAATGCTGTTCATTCACAGTGCTAGTTTATCTTTTGCATTGTGATAATGTTGTCTAGCTACCAGGAATTGTGGATTAAAACCTTGGAGTCATCTTGATAATTCCCATTGTGGGTTAAAACCTGTTTATCATTTTGTTTATCACCCTGTTTTTCAGTTTGTGATAATCTCGATTTTACGGTTTGTGATAATGTCCACAAACAATTACGAGTACTGAGTACTGGCTCTTCTCAAGGTTGTTCCAGGCTTCCAGCGACAGCACAAATTCGTTTAGATGATGATTCTTCAGTTTGAGCAATCGGTGCTGGCGGTCCGCCATTTTGTTACAGTCTCGGTAGCCTGTATAAATTTTCTCATTCCTGAGAAGCTAACCAAACACTCTATTGGTATCATATTACGTTACAATGTCCAATCGAACAAAATCTGTAATCAGCCATTCCACCACCTAATCCTCATATTCCCATTCTATTACCGTTTACGTTACCGGACTCCTTACCAAACACTACACAAGCTTCTCAACTGAAGGCGCGCCGGTCCAGGTCGGCCCTTTGAGATCCACTATTCTATAGTAGCAGTCTCTACCCTCGGTATCTTCCATCCCTGGCCCAAGAGAAGAGCAAGATCCTCGACCCCATGCCTCGGATGGGCCCAAAGCTTGAAAAACACAGCCGCACAATTTGCACTGGCGGCAACAAGTGGTGTCCGCCGAGAACGAGCTTTCGGCTCGGTGGTAAAGTCGGAGCTGCCGACTTTGCCGGTCGCAGGTTCGATCCCTGGATTGAACTTTGTGATGTCTCGCCAGAGGCTTTTGTCTCAGAATAATTTGCAAGTATCTCTCACTTGTGGGGTCACAATAAAAAAGCAAGTATCTCTCACGTGTTGGGTCACAATAAAAAAGCGATGTCTCTGTCGCACACTGATCTGAATTCGATGATCTCTTAAAGGATGTGATCTTCAAATAGCGGTTCACTGATCTGAATTCGATGATCTCTTAAAGGATGTGATCTTCAAATAGCGGTAGGTTTAAAAATTGTATGCAGAGGTGTGTTGGTGCGCGTAGTGAAGTGTGAGTGTGTGTAAAAAAATAAATACTTACAGCTGTACTCTCTTTGATGATATAATAAAAGTTGTTTTAGATAATGTTTTGATCAAATATTAAGAATATAAATTGTAAATAACTTTTAATTCGTTAAGTTTAAACATGTGAAAATTATATAATTAAATTTGTCTTGAAAAATACTTTCATAAAAATATATCTATATTATTTTTAATAAATATTTTTATAAAAAATAAAAAATCAAAGAATACCGTATTATTATTCAAAAGAGTATTCAGTATGAAAGGTTTAAAAAAAAAAAACCAAGAAGTGTCCGCCTGCAGCTTTGCTCCGTCGCCGGCTCGCTTCACGGAACCGTAGCCGCCCGACGAGATGATGGCATTGGCATCGCGAAAGGAGAGGACAGGTCGGCACCATCCCAGCACCGATCCACCGGCACATGGGGCTCCCCACCCAACCCCATGCGGCCATACGCAGCGCCCAAAGTCCAAATGGCCACCCAAGAAAACGTCTCTTTGCAATCCGTGCCGACTTTTGTTATCTCCGATTCTCACACTTGGCGAACGAGCATCGAAGGTGCCACGACCAAAAGTCAACTGGTGGATACATGGGTTGTGTCTTATCCCAAAGGTTGCTTCCTATCCTCGCATGCCCCAGCCAAGATCGGGGAGGTGCAGATGTTACTATTTTCCACGTCAACTTATATCGGCCAAACGTGTCAGCGTTTCACACATAGCTAAACCATCTCTGATAACAATTGTTGAGAGAGATTTTAATTTTTAGATTTCAATCGTTTGCCTTTGACAATTTCCACATAGAAGTATGGCATACAAATGAAGCATTAAATTATCAAAGTCACCAAAAAAAAATCCCAAATCGTCAAATTTTCCCACTGGCGCCCTCTTCTACTCAAAGATGTAATAAAATGCATATCATTGTTTTGCAACTTTAAAATGAGAAATTCGTGATAACGTTTTCTACACTATCGACTATCTTGGCGTGGTAGGCCTCCTACTGACCAGACAGCTGGACTGGACTGAGACTACACCAGGTGACTGACCAATCGGCTACTTTTTTTTTCTCTAAATTAATATTATTGTTGATTTTTTACATCAAATTTGATAATTTATTTTATAAAAAGATTGATGAATATAATATAATTTTTTATAATTTATTTTATCACTAAAATTATTTTAATCATAATTTATAGAGTATTTTTAAATTTAAATTATTTTTTAATAAAGACGAAGGGTCAGTGGTCCGTGCCAGGAAACCGAGCCCATTCCGTGGCGGAAACGTCAATTAACTGGACCGGCGTGGCTCATGCGGCAAAACAGAATAAATGGCCGACCCTTTAAAAATCCCACTGGTCTCTTTCCTCGCCGGCAATCCTCCCCGTCTCCTCCTCCGCTCCCGTTCTCATCGCCGCTCCCCAGCGCCAGAACCCGTTCCCCAGCCTCGTCGCGCCACCAAACTCCCCCGCCCGTCACCATGATGCACATGACCTTCTACTGGGGCAAATCGGCCACGATCCTCTTCGACGGCTGGCGCACGTCCACGTGGACCGGCTACCTCCTCACCCTCCTCGCGCTGCTCCTCGCCGCCGCCTTTTACCAGTACCTCGAGGCCTTCCGGATCCGCGTGAAGCTCGCCGCGGGGGGCGGCGGGGCAAAGCCCTCCTCTATCCCGCCGCCCGCCAGCTCCGACCCCGCCCGGGCGCCGCTCCTCGCGCCCGTCTTCGCCAAGGGGGGCCGCTGGCCGGCGCGGGTGGCCGTGGCGACCCTGTTCGGTGTCGACTCCGGCCTGGGATACCTCCTCATGCTCGCCGTCATGTCGTTCAACGGCGGCGTGTTCATCGCCGTGATCGTGGGCCTGGCAGTTGGGTACCTCGCGTTCCGCAGCAACGACGGGGAAGACCTCGTCGTTGTTGATAACCCCTGCGCCTGCGCGTAAGGGAGTGGCGTCGCCGGCTTTGCCCCAGGTTTGACTTGTTGGTATTGTTGTATAAGCAGAGCTATCGTAATAAGGTTATGTACAAATTCGATTGAGCGATCAGAGGATTTGCCGTGTTTTGTGTGTTTTTGGGGAATTGTAGAGTAAAGGATCATCACTGTTGTACACTAAGAATGGGGAACAAATATTGTTAATTCAGGGTTAATTGAGATCAAATTGAGAAAAAGTAATGGATAGCACGGACATGCTTTCTTTGGCGTTTCCACAAATGCAAGAAACAAAGGGTCATACCATGTGCAAGTAGCTTAATTAGCTCCACCACCTGAAAGAATTTAGATGCTAGCCTAGCATTCACAGGAGGAGGTTGGATCAATATCACTGGAAAGAGAGTGCCTGTCTCTGAATGATAGTACTAACTGCTTTGCCCGGTTGCCCCTGCGACCGTTAGGAAGGAAAAGATGGGTAAAAGTACTCCTATGTTTCTGTTCAGTTTGAAATGGTAAATACTGGTGAATCTGTCATCTCCAGTTTTGCTTGTGTTCACTGCGAATTTGCTACGCGTGCTTGCTCATGGATAGTACTATTAGCTTGTTGATTGGAAATATACTACTTTTGTCTCAAAATTATAATTCGTTCTCACTTTTCGAGACATTTTTTCTCTTCTCAAAACATCTCCATTTTATATCTCTCTTTCTCGTTTTTAGAATATCTCATTTTTTTTATTTTTTTAATTCTTATGCCCAGACAAAAACGATTTATAAAAAAGCACAGAAGGAACAACATTAAACTGCAAAATGTAATAGTCTGGAATTGTGGGAATATATTTTTTTGGCATCTATCAAATTAATCCTATTTTTATACTGCACTGATGGCTAGTCTGAACTCGTGAGATGCCTGTGTCCGAATGATAATTGACTCAGTTGGCGGCATCAGTTCGTTCACATGGGCCGCATATTGGGTATCTCTATATTTTCCCTGAAGAGTGAGTGGTTAGATAGTTTCGATGTGACTGGATTCCTCCCAGTGCGGTTGAGGCGGAGTTAAGCTTCACGCGATGCGACAGCACCGAGGCGGATGTATGGCTAGGATTGATAACGGAAGGAAATAGTCAAGAAAACACCTTAACTATTTTCAATTTTATATTTGCAATACCGAACGAAAATAAAAATGAAAAACACAGAAACGAAAATGAACATATAAATATCGAGTTTTACAAATAAAATAATTTGAATGAGAATGTAACAAAAACGGCGATAACCGGTAAATAAATCAGAAGGATCAATAAAATAAGCCTCGATCATTCATCAAGTCTTACAATATAAGTTCATAATATATAAAGTTCAATGATCAAGTCTTACAATATAAGTTTATAATATATAAAGTTCTGTATAAATAAATTATTAGTTTATCATCCTAGCTTAACAGGGATAAAAATAATCAGTCTGGTAGGATGTCGCGTTTAATCATTAGTTGCTTGACATTTTTTTAACTTCAAATATGAACGTTCGATGCAAGGGCGAAGGCAAATTCACTTTAGATTCATTTTTATTTGTGCATGACGATCATCGAAAATTAAAAATAATGGTCAGCTCTGGTTTTGACGTGACAATTCTGGTGCATTTTATTTGTGCATGACGATCAGCACAAATTAAAAATAATGGACAGCTCTTGTTTTGAGGTGACAATTCTGTTGCAGAGACGTAGGACAGTGATTTCATCGGCGCTAGAGGCTTTAGGACCGATGTTTTTAATAATTTTTTTTATTTTATATATTTGTTTCGAGTAGTTGTGTTTTGTTAATTAATAATGATTTGTGTGCATCTATGATCTGTGAGATTTAAAAGAGCTTATTTGTCAGATTTGTAAGAGGTATCTGTGAAAAGATTTTATCGTCAGATTTATAAAAAAAAATAATTCTGAATGTATTTCTTGTGTGCACGTAGTTTAATTTATTTTTGTTAAAGACGTTTTATATTGTGCATGTAGAAAAGTAGATAGCTTACAACGGCACCGAAGATTACTTCTTCTTGCTCGGTTGAGTGGCGTATGCTGGATGGCCTCTCCGCGTTGGACAGTACAACTTGCCTTATCTTCCCCGTCCGCTAGATTCTCCCAGTGGCTTGCTCATCGATCTTTCCTCGCCGAAGACTTGAGAATGAAGGAGTTGATAAAATGTTTGCCCTGATTGCTCATGCAGAGGTCGAACCAAACGACGCTACTCTGTTTCTGTCAGGAACACTGATACTATTGAGATTTTTGTATTGAGAGGATTTGTTTTGCAGTTTAAATTATTTGTTCAGTTATGGTCCTGTTTATTTTCACCTTAGGGGAACACCGCCTTTTTTTTCCTTCGATTATTCCCCCACGATTCCTGAGCGGCTCCGTGTTGCTTTGATGATAAAAGAATGGAATAGGAGAACCGGTCTCATACAATTATATGCTTGATCGGCATCGAGATCCAAATGGGCTTCTTTCGACAAATCGAGCCGTACGAAGATTGGCCTGCACATCCGGCCTGGTGGGAGCACAAGAAATCGCACGTGCGTTCGTGAATCTGCCAGCCAGCGGCCCAATATATATGCAATAGGCGCAAGAAGTTGCTCCAGATGGGTAGGAATTAGATACGTAAATTTAAATTTGAACGGGCAATCAACACCAGGAAAAACCAAATATAAGCCTGTCGTGAGGGTACAGTAGAATTTATGTAATCAAAAAGAGATCCAATGTGCTTTTCGTATTCGAAGTGACCTATTTATGATAGAATCAAAAGTTAACCTGGTTCGAACCGCTGCGAACACCTAATACCCTATATTCAAAAAGAGAGAGACTATATTGCATAAACTCATAACAGTGTTATAATAACAAAAGGGCTCCTGCTGGTGCAAGAACACTGGCGCTCGCGTGTGGTGTGTGTTTGAATGCTTGAGAACATGTCGACTAACATCCTCGATGCCTCTCTATATAAGGTCGGATCGGGGTTATATGGCTTGGCGCCTATGAAACTCGATGACCCTTTGACGAGTGAGGCCGAGGTTTTCTGCGAGGTTAATCTTCTGGCACCTATTGGCGTCAGAGCAGACGGTCGATGTTCTTCGATCGTTCTTTGTCCATCGACGGGGGACAAATGTGGCTTTACTGTTTGACTTTATCGCCCACCGGGTAGCTTGTCGTCGGAGCGCTTTATCTTCTTCTGAGCAGCTTCATCATCTTGTATTGTTGCTTTACCTCCAGCTGCACGTTGTCAGAAATCTTTAAGTCTGTCAGATGTTGACCATTGAGGCGGTGGCCGGCCTCGAAGGTCGATCGGGTCTCGTCGTTGTCCGGCCTCGACCCTGGGGTGGTCGGGCCGATGTCTTCAGGCGATCCTGGTCATCGGAAGCCAGGCGACGAGCTCGGGTAGTCTCGATCCTCGAGAGGTCAAATCGTCGCTTCGGTTTCTTGATTCGCTGAAGTACTTTGTGGGCTGTGAGTTGAGCCGTAGACCGCAACCCACAGCTGGGTCTTTGTGTTCGTGTGGAGTTTGCAGGTACTCGAGGTACATAATCTTGACAAAGCAAAGGAAAATCAAACGCTTGAGGAAGCCGATTTTTTATATTTTTTTATAAAAAATCATTTTCCTAATATAGCTAATTAAACTTGTATAATCTTTTTAAAAATATTGATTAAATCTTGATTTGGCTAAGGTGATTTTGAATTTGGTTTTAGTTTAAAATTGTTACTTATATACTGTGGAAGCAGATATAAAAGTTTACATTCACACACAAACACCCCCACAATTATCAAGCAGTCGTATAAAGGTGCGCCGGCAGCTTAGGCTCGCCCACGGCCTGGAGCGGGAACTTGCGCGGCGTGGACAACCCGAAGACCTCCTCCATGTTCAGCTCCTTCTCGGTCACACCGTCGGGGAGCCTCCACGTGAAGCCCTGGAGCAGGTTGGCTAGGCTCAGCAGGATCACCTTCAGCCCGAGGGTGTAGCCGGGGCACATCCGCCGCCCGGACCCAAACGGCAGCAGCTCGAAGTCCTGCCCCTTCACATCGATGTCGGTTCCGATGAACCGCTCCGGCCGGAACTCCTCCGGCGCGTCCCACAGCGCGGGGTCGCGGCAGATGGTCCACACGTTGACGAGCACGATCGTGCCGGCGGGAATGGTGTGGCCGTTGACGGACGTTTCCTCGCGGGACAAGCGCGGCGACAGCATGGGCGCGACGATGTGCAGGCGCATGGTCTCCTTGACGATGGCGTCGACGTAGGGGAGGTGAGGGATGTCCTTCTCCGTGACCCAGCGGTCACAGCCGATGACGTGATTCAGCTCGTCCGTGGCCTTGACCATGGTCCCCGGATTCTTGAGAAGTTCTGACATGGCCCACTCCGCGATTATCGCCGCGCTCTCTGTGCCTCCGGCGATGAGATCCTGGTGATCCATACAAGCCATTAATTAGTACAGATCACTTCTTTGACAGTGCTTTAGGGTTTAGTAAGAGAAACAGAGACAGACCTGAGTGAACCCTTTCACCCTGTCCCGGGTGAGTTTGACCTCGAGGCTAGGATCGTCGGCGAGCTGCAGCAGCCTATCCACCATGTCCCTCGCCACGAACGCTTCGCCCTCGCACTGCCGCCGCTCGTTGTGCTCCTCCAACACGTTCTCCATGAACCGATCGAACATCTTGCCCACCCTCTTCATCCTCCTGACGTACCCCTGCAGGTCGAGCCATGCTAACCAAGGGATCCAGTCCCCGATGTTGAGCACGCCGTTGAGCAAGAACAGCTCGTCAAGCATCCACCTGAACTCCTTCCATGTCATCACCGTGCCCCCGCTGGCGACCCCTTCCTTGTCCACGTACTTCCTGCCCAGAACCATGCGCGTGATGATGTTGAGGCTCATGGTGGACAGGTACTCCTTGAGCGTCACGACCTGGCCGGCCGTGGCGTGCAGATCCTGCAGCAGCGCGTGCACCTCCTCCCTGCGGACGTGCTCGAAGGAGTCCATCCGTCTCGCGCTGAGGAGCTCGTCGGCGCAGAGCTTGCGCGCCTGCCGCCAGTAGTCACCGTAAGGGCACCAGGCGATGTTGGAGTAGTTGTAGGTGGTGTACTTGCCCGCCGCCATCTTGGGCCTGTCGATGAACACCGCGTCGTGCGTCTTGAGGAAGAACTTGGCCATGTCGACGGACGACGCCACCACGATGGGGAAGGAGCCGAAGTTGACGCGCCTCAGCGGGCCGTACTGCTTGGACAGCTTGTTGAGGGACCGGTGCGGGAGCGAACCGAGTAGATTGAAGTTTCCGATCACCGGCCACGGCTTGGGGCCCGGCAGATTGAGCTTCGGCCGGCGCCTGTGTCCGAAAACGGCTCGGAGGAACAAAAAGGTGGCGAGCACCACGGCGAGAACGGAGGCCCATGGTGGCAACCCATTGCCACAGTTTTGGTAGGACCGTAATGTACTTCAGTACCGTGTGTACTTCTGGACGTTAGATTGCCGCGCGCAGTGCTATTTCAGGAGCTCTGGTGCGTTGGAGACGACGAGAAAATGGCGACGACTTTCGAGAGCTTGAAGAATTCACATCTAACTTGCTAGATACAGCTTCATGCCCCCAGTGAGTTGACCAGATTCAAGTTTATTGTTTGAGATGTTGGCATCGTACAAATTGAGAACTACTAAATTCATTTTGGTTCAGAAATGGTAGTATTTCCTAATGCAGCTTGCACTCTGTCACCATTCTGATTGGATAAGCCATCCAAAAGTCAGCTGCCGCTATACCCACTTGCAAATACGGTACAGCTCATTCCCTTAGTTTTTGAACAACGAGTCTTTGATTTATACGGTTATGCCTAGCATTTGTCGTATTGTTCCGTTGTTCGATCCATTCCTCCGCTGGCTGCAATCTGTGTTTTTTTGGCATGCTTGTAAACTAATAGTTATTTTAATTACTTCCTCCGGTTTTAAAAATACTGACACTGTTGATTTTTAACATCAGCTTTGACTATTCGTCTTATTCAAAAAATTTGTTCAAATGTGTAATTTTTTTTATTATTTGATTTATTATTAATAGAATTTTAATCACAACGAACAATTTTATACATTAGAGCAAATTTTTTGAATAAGACGAATGATCAAAGTTAATGTTAGAAGTCAACGGTGTCAATAATTTAAAACCGAAGAGAGTAAAATCATGGAGACTCACTTCTTTTAGGGAAAAAAAATATTTTTCGTCTTCAAAGGATATGAGCCATGATATTTTCACAGAATTTGCTAGGAGTGAATTGCAAAAAACACTAGGTTTGGGAACTATATTGTCAAACTAGTGAATGTTCCATCTTGCGCCAGTTTTAAGGATAAATATTCTCACTTTGCACCACCTTT
>BCLH01000090.1:184971-197598 GCA_001602315.1 Zoysia pacifica
AGAGGCTAAAATAACTTTAAATTTAGATTTTTATCACACCGTCAAAAGTTGACAGTTGGCTATTACATAAGCAAGGGGCATAGCCAAATTTATATTCTCCAGAACATTTATATTGAACTATTATCATTTTTGGTGCCTCACATTTGATATGTTATGATGTCTAATCTGTCTCAAATAACATGATTAACTGCTTATGTGAACCATAATCATTCATCATGTTCAATGTTAGAATGTAGTGCAATGTGATAATTGTAGCCCTAAAACCTAGTGCAAAGTGAAATATATGCTAAAATCTAGTGCAACATGACAATATACCTCCAAAACCTAGTGTTTCATGCAATTCACTCATTTGCTAATCAAGGGAACCCCCTTCTTTTGTGAGATTTGCTTTAGAAGACGACGCTGGGGAAAATGGCACTGAGATGGGCCGGACATAGACCATGCAGAACTTAGTCTTGTCCAGTAGCCTAGCCCACCTCTCACGCTCCTTCCAGGCAGACCACCAGCAAAGTATCGCAGATCAGCTCATGGACATGGTCATGGCCAGCCCAGGACCGTAGAAAGAGCCGTAGAAGGCCAAACGGGCTTTGAGCCGAGGAGATGACAGTCCGTGAACGGAGCGCGGCAAGAGGCCCGGCATGAGACGTGGACGTCGCGATTCTTAACGGACGACCACATTTCCGGTCAAGTCTCAGATGACCGCGTTTACACCCCGGCAGCGTCATGCGAAGGGTAAAAAGAAAAGGTAAATTCTTTATTAGCTATTCAAAAATTTTGTAATTTTTTATCAACCACTAAAAATTTTGAAATTTTTTTATCAACCACTAATATTAATTTTTTTTCTTTATTCGTCACTTCTATACATTTAAAGATTTGAATAAGACATTTCTACCTTCTTTCAATTTTTTCTAAATTTTATCATTATTCATTTTAGTAGATATTGTTTGGTTTTAAGCATCTAAAATTTCACGAGCAATTCAAATTCAAATTTTAAAATTTAAAATAAACCATTTTATTTCATTTTAAGCCAGTGAGTCATAATGTGAATTTATGAGATAAAATATATTTCTATAACATTTATTAAAATGGGTAATGAGAAAAACTTAGTAAAAAATTGATTGAGAGGCAAACAAATTTTTTTCAAACCTTTAAATGTATAAGGGTGGTGAATAAGAAAAGAAAATTAATATTAGTTGTTGATAAGAAAATTTAAAATTTTGAGTGATTAATAAAAAATAAAAAAAAATTCGAGGACAACTAAGGAATTGACAAAAAGAAAAGAGAAAGACTGGCGAAGGTCAAGTCTACATAGCTCACCCACTCCACCCCGTTGTCCGTTAGCCACCATCGGCAAAACAATAGTATGACCGACCCGCCTATTATTCGTCAGGTCGTGCGGTCAGTCCTGGTCAGTCAACCCTTTCAAATGGTCGTTCCACAAGTCCAGTACACAATTGGTAGCGCAAGGTAGGTGTTTCTCGGCGCAATTCTCCCACGCGACTCAAGACGCGACCCCGGCGAACCAATCGTCATCAACCAACCGTGGACGGAGCCAATGCACGGTAGCCCTGCACTTGCCGATCAGAGTGGCAGCTTCTTATTCTACCTGGCAGTTTCCGCGTCAGATGAGCAAACACGTGTTGACGTGAAAAAAATTCGGATCAAGCCACCATGCGCAGGTCTGTGTGTAGAATAATAAGATTGTCTAGTTACCATCAACAGCATTAAAAGATCAAACTTAGAAAAGACCTCATAAGAGCAAGGTTTTTTTAGAGTTGCTTTTGACTCGGAAGGTCAGTCGGATCGCTTTTCAATGCCGTCGAGGCAAGAGAAAAACAGAAACTAGAGTTTGAAAGAGAGTAAGGTAAAAAGGATGAAAAGTAAAGACTTATTTGATTGATGATCGGAAGAGAGGTCTCTCTCAATCGGTTTTAGGCTTCTTATATAGAGGTTTAGGATAGTCTTATCCTGTAGAACCACAGATCGTATTAATTAAAAAATAGATCTGATTTAGATTAAAAACTATTAAAAACAGACATCGAGTACCGGACACTCTGACACATTATCGAAGACTTCGGTGGGTAAAATCTCGCGTCCAAAGAGAGCTTACTGGACACTCTGGTACTGTATCGGACACATTGATGGTGACTCGGAGGTTTTTTTTGTTAAGTTTATAATTTTCTCATCCGGTCTCTAAATTAGGCGATTCATATACTCGTTTCGATCGTCTCGGCGAGAGCTACCCATGGAGCATTGAAATCATAGATTTGGATTTATTTTCATGTCTTTTTGAGCACTTTTTTCTTTCTTCAGTAGAATTTAACCAAATTCTTCAAAGATACCTTTCACGTACTGAAAAACATGTTGGAGAACAATTCTTACGAAATAATCATTATGGGACGGGACTTAGATATTTTTCTACCGTATTCAATCTACCAAACCGGAGCATTCGGTTTAGGAAACCAAAATTTTTGGTCTTCCTAAAATGCAAATTTTGGATGTCAACATATGTCTCTTGTTTTATTGGCAAAGCTAGCGTACCATAAAATACTCTATTGACAAAATTTTCCCTGATGGTGGTGAAACTCACCAGTATTTTTGCTCTAAAGACGATGACATTATATTGGCCATGTTTTGTTCTAAAGGCGATAATACTCTATCGGTCATAAACTCTTAGTATTGCTCAATTAGAAGCTACACTCACTTGTTTAGGTCTCCACTTTTTCTGGATGTATGAAGGAGATTGTGGAGACACTATTTTGTGGGATGGATCACTCAATTAGCTATGTTCTCTATTTTTGCTCTCTTGATTGCGTAACCTTTGCAATCTTCTCTTTTAAGTTCGAGTTAAACCAGAGGGACACTACCTCGGCTGAAAATACCTGTGAAGAGAGCAACTATTGTCTTTAGAATTTTTAGGGTCTAGCGTTTTTTAGATTAGCCTGATTATTTTTAACAATCGGTCCTTTTGATGGTTTTTTAATAACCGCATCTATGCTTTCAATTCTAATCATGTTGTTGACCGGATCTAAATGATGAGGATTCGACCGGTTATGACCTAGAGGTGGATTTGCATCTTTTTTTGCTGACCGATCCTTAAAAACTGTCTTTTTTGTTTGCATATTTTGACAAAAGATAGCTAAAGGTGGGTTTGAAATTTACATTTCTGTTTTCTACTTTAGCTCATTTATTTTTCACTTCTTTACTTCATGATTCTTCGGTTTGAGCACTTTCGACTAGGCAGCAAGATCAGCCGAATTTTGAGTCTTCTTGGCTTGCCCCCCGAGTCTAAAGGCTTTAACAATGATTTTCAAAGACTCTTTACCATCCGAAGATTTTTTTTAACACCACTTCTCTTAAAGGGTTTGTGTTTTCTTTTCTTTCTTCACCAATGATCACATTTTTTTTTGGTTGTATCGGCTTGTTCGGGCTGAACCAACACTTTTACATTCTGTAGGTCAAGAGTGTTAATGGGAAAAGTGTGTCTATCTATTTGCATCTCCTTAAAAGCCAATCGTCCATCATTGATGGCCGATTGAATTTGCTTTCGAAATATATTACAATCGTTAGTGGCATGAGAGAAAGAATAATGTCACTTACAATATGCACACCGCTTTAGCTCATCAAGCGGATAGATAACGTGTGACATCTTGATGTAGCCTTCTTTATGCAATTCATCAAATATTTTATCACATTAAGCTACATCAAAAGTAAATTTCACCTTGTCTTACCGATTTTTATAAATCGGCTTGAGAGAATCACAAGGATGAGAGTTAGCTTTGGATGGTCATGAGAATTCAGCAGCATAAACATCTCTACCATCATCGTTCGAATCAGAATTACACTCAAGTATATGCACGCAAGGACGATGTGACTTATATTGTTTCTTTATCTCTTTACTTTGGCTTTCATAAGGCAAAGCTCTTTGTTGCAATTGATTAATAGTAGAACACTCATAGCCCTCTAATTTTTCTCTAATATGACTACATAGGCCATTAAAAGCTAATTATGCTAAATCATTCTCAGAAATTATCAAACTAAAACATCGGTTTCTAGTACATCCAAATCTTTTAATGTAATCATTCACAGATTCATCATGCCCTTATCTAACCGATGTCAAGTGAGACAATCTTAATTCATTATCACCACAATAAAAATGGTCATGAAATTTCTGCTCTAATTGAGATCACACATGTATTGAATTAGGTGCAAGAGCAGTAAATCATGTAAATGCAGTTCCGGATAACGAAAGAGGAAACATTCTAATTTTCAGAATGTCATTAGAGCTAGCCTCACCTAATTGCGCAAGAAATTGACCTACATGCTCCCATGTGGTTTTGCCATCATCCCCATTACAAAATCAGGAAATTTAAATCCATGAGGATATGGGATGGAACCAAAATGATCAAGGTAAGGCTTTTGGTAGGAGCGCATACCAATCCTAGGTTCTACTTCATAATACTCCCTCAACATAATAGCCAATTGATCACGCAATTGATCCCTGGTCATATATCCGGCTGTAGGCCGAATTGGTGTCACAATTGACTTTGGTGACATGGTATAAATAGTATGAGGGGCACTATAAGGATTCGGGATCGGTCCATGAGGGATTCCTGATCCTTGATGTGGTGGTACGCTATATGTTACATTGTGAGAGTAGTGCGTTTATGTACTTTGGCCATGTGGAGCCAAAGTAGATGTAGCATGTGTTACTTGAGGCGACGATAATGTTCATGGCTCATATTTAGTATTATTTTGTATAATGAAAGGATTAGCATTACTAGCCAAAGCATTAGGGTTTCGGCCATCATGAGGATTGGTAAACTCACTTGACATATGCGGTGGTAGATGCACATCCTTAACATTACTAGTACTTAGGATCAGCACATGAAAGTTATTTCTTGATTCATCATTGACTTTTAAAAGAATAGATCGAACGTGACTTTCCAATTGACTCTCAATTAGTTGTTGTGCCTTATTAGCTATAGATGCACTAAGAGCCTAATCTACCATGTTAGCAACATCACCATGAGAGAGGGGAAGTGTAGTCATAGAATCTTTCATCTGGGGTTTTTTTGTAGACGGGAAGCTTAGGTTCTTCAATCATGATGACGCCCGTTCTTGTCTTCCGAAAGCATGAGGCGTAAAGTCATCGTTGTTCTTCCATGTGTGCTTTAAAGGTTTGCAATCCTCTTCTTCTAGATCTTTAAAAGTCGTGGCGATGATGTTCTCCTTGTCGATCGCGGTGTTGGAGCCTATGGTTGGAGTAGATGAATTCGATCTTTAGATCAAACCGAACTTTCTCCCTAGCGGAGTCGCTAAAAAGTGTGTTGACGCCGAAAAAATCTAGATCAAAGCACCAAGCGCACGTCTGTGTGCGGAATGACAGGATTGCCTAGTCGCGATCACAACAACACCTAAAAGATCAAGCTCGGGAGAAATCCCGTCGAAAAAAGATTTTTCTAGGGTTGATCCGGGCACGGTAGGCAAGCCGGATCGTTTTTCAACACCGCCGGTGCGAGAGAAGAACATAAACTAGGATTTGAAAAAGAGTATGATAAAGAGGATGAAAAGTAAAGACATATTTGATTGACCATTGGAGGGTCTCTCTCGATCGGCCTTGGCCTCCTTATATAGAGGTATGATGATTTTATCTCGTAGAACGATATATCTTATTAATTAAAAAATAAATTAGATTCGATTTAGCTTAAAAACTATCAAAAACAGACTTCAGGTACCAAACACTCCGGCACATTGTCGGAGACTTCGGTGGCCAAAATCTCGCGTTCAGAAAGGGCTTACCGGACACTCCGGTACTGTACCAGACACTCCAGTACCGAATACTCCGGCACTTTGCCAGACATTTCGGTGACGATTCGAACGTTTTTTTTAAGTCTATAATTTTTCGTTTGGTTATCAAATTAGGCGATCCATATGCCCTTTTCGATTGTCTCGGTGAGTGTTACATCATGGAGCATTAAAATCATAGATTTGACTTCATTTTCATGTCTTTTGAAGCACTTTTTTTTTTAAAAAAAGTAGAATTTAGTCAAATTCTTCAAAGATACTTTCATGTCCTGAAAAATATGTTGAAGAATAATTTTTATGAAATAATTATTATCGGACAGAACTTAGATATTTTTCTACCGTATTCAGTCTATCAAACCGAAGCATTCGATTTAAAAAACTAAAATTTTCGATCTTCTCAAGATGTAAATTTTAGATGTAAACAACTAAATCTACATGCACACCCGGCAAAGACAGTCGTTTCGAGTCATTGATGTTGGTCTTTCTCTTACGCACATCGGCGCACAACTCCTTGGCGACGGACGCGGCAGTGTATTTTCCGGGAAAACTAACGAGCGCGGACCTGATCGCCGCGGTTCTTACCCGGACATGTCACCGGCATTTCCCCCGCGCTACGCAACGTTTCGGTGCGGTTTCACGTTGGCGGAATCGTTTCATCCGATTGCGTCAGGGAGGTGACGCGGGGCGTGAGCGCAGCTGAAAGCAATGCGTCCCCGTAGTAGGAAACTGGAGCCCTGAATCTGATCGGTCAGTTTCCTGCGTGCCATTTCGTCGGTGTGCCATACCGATCGATCAGTGATGCCACTCTTTGTGGCCACAAAGCCTAGCTGATGATCCCTGAAAGAGATGCGGTCTGGCCCGTGCATGATGAAAGAAAAGAAATACAGTACTATGTCAATATCCTGTTCCTTCAAAAAATTATTTCAAGAATGTCCTTGCACCTGTGCACTAGATAATTTTTGAGTGGCTCAATTTGATCGTTCAGACTAATCCGGATTTTTTCCTAGGCCCCATTGTCCGGTGGAGTGCGGCTGCCGCTGGATCGCCCCATCGTGCGGTTAGGATGTGGCAGGAGTTTTTTTTGCAGGGAGGCCTAATTCATAGAGACAGCCGGGTAGGCCACCGGATAACGGTGCCCTGGATTTTCGATTAACTCTCGCTCTGACTGCAAGCACAGGAAACGGAAATGTCAGCTTTGAAAAGAAAAATGTCCCAAAAAAAGAAAAAGAAACGAAACGACCAATGGATCTGTAAAAAAAATGAACACTGAACTGAAACAAAAACAAAGCGCAGTATTTCTGCCAGAGCCAACAGCCTCTGTCAGACAGAATTTCTACTTCCAAAGGTCTCTGCTGCAGAAGCCTCTGTCAGTTTTGGTTATCCTTTGAACTAGTAAAACTGATCGGGGTTGGTTTAATAAAAATTGTAAAAATTAATTAAAAATTATTATAATTGAAAAAATCAAAATTTGAACGAAATTTGATCTTAAAAAAAGAAAAAAGAAACAGAAACGACCAATGGATAAAAAAAATGAACACTGAACTGAAACAAAAACAAAGCGCAGTATTTCTACCAGAGCCAACAGCCTCTGTCAGACAGAAAATTTCTACTTCCAAGGGTCCCTGCTGCAGAAGCTTCTGTCAGTTTTAGTTATCCTTTGAACTAGTAAAACTGATCGGAGTTGGTTTAATAAAAATTGTAAAAATTAATTAAAAATTATTATAATTGAAAAAATCAAAATTTGAACGAAATTTGATCAAGATGCGGTCGGTTTTTTTAAGTTTATCGAACGGTTTCACCAGTTTATCAATCGATTTTTTTAGTTTTATCAGTTTTTAGGTTTCAAAGTTTGAAACCCACCCCACCAATTTCACTGGTTTAACTCTTGGTTTTATCGGTTTATTGATCGGTTTTACTGGTTTTCGAATTTTCGAAATTTTTTAAATTTAAATTTTTTTGAATTTTTAAAATAAAAATCGATGATCCGATAAAATTGAACCGAACCGATTTAACTGAAAACCGTTAAAACCGGTGGCGATTTTGTTAACCCTGTCACGAGTAGTAGTAGGTGCTGCAAAAACAATATTCCCGGCACGCGTTTCGCGAGGACAGAACAGAACGGAACAGAGCGTCGTCACCGTTCCATGTCAAGTGTTCTTTTGCGCAAGTCGTCTCAGATTTCCCCGCCCTTTCCCACCAAGTGACACCGCAATTTCTGCGCGCGCACAAGCACCTCGCCGCCTATAAATAGCCCTTGCGCGCTCCGGCTTTACCATCCCACTCACCAGCACAAGCTCCTCGCTTAACCTGCAGTCACATCCATCACCACAAGCGGCCTGCAGTAGCCAGCAGCACGAATTCGATCCCAATGGAGCTGCCAACGTGGGCGTCCTTCCTTGGCGTCGTGTTCGCCACCTTGCTGTTCCTGAAGGCCCTTCACCGGCGCAGCCGCCGCGCGTACAACCTCCCGCCGGGGCCCAAGCCGTGGCCTATCATCGGCAACCTAGACCTCATAGGCGCACTCCCGCACCGCTCCATCCACGCGCTCTCGCAGAAGTACGGCCCGCTCATGCAGCTCCAGTTCGGGTCGTTCCCCGTGGTGGTCGGCTCGTCGGTGGAGATGGCGAAATTCTTCCTCAAGACCCACGACGTGGTGTTCACGGACCGGCCCAAGACCGCCGCCGGCAAGTACACCACCTACAACTACCGCGACATCACCTGGTCCCCCTACGGCGCGTACTGGCGCCAGGCGCGCAAGATGTGCCTCACCGAGCTCTTCAGCGCCAAGCGGCTTGAGTCGTACGAGTACATCCGCGCCGAGGAGGTGCGCGCGCTGCTGCGTGACCTGCACGCCGCGTCCGCCAGCGGCGGCGCCGTCATGCTCAAGGATCACCTGTCCACGGTGAGCCTGAACGTGATCACGCGCATGGTGCTGGGGAAGAAGTACCTGGACAAGGAGGTAGCGGCTCAGGCCGGCAGCTCGGTGACCACGCCGGAGGAGTTCAAGTGGATGCTCGACGAGCTGTTCCTGCTCAACGGCGTGCTCAACATCGGCGACTCCATCCCCTGGCTCGACTGGATGGACCTGCAGGGGTACATCAAGAGGATGAAGAAGCTCAGCAAGATGTTTGACCGGTTCCTGGAGCACGTCGTGGAGGAGCACAGCCAGCGCCGGCTGCGCGAGGGGAAGAGCTTTGTGGCCAAGGACATGGTCGACGTGCTGCTGCAGATCGCCGATGACCCCAGCCTCGAGGTCGAGCTCAACAGGGAAAGCGTTAAGGCTTTCACTCAGGTGAGTCTCAGTGAATTATTTACCCTCGCATAAGCGGAACTGTAGGTGTGGGATCCTCTGCCCCGCTGTTATGATTCTGCTTCTGTTTCTACTGTTTTACTCCCATACTAGTACATGATATACAGCACATCTGCGGCACATGGTTATCTTTGACAAGGGCCGTACCTAATACGTTTCCAAAAAATTTATCAGCTACTTAAGCAAATTTAAATGTTTAAGGATTAACAATTTGCTTAAGAGGGATGCGAGGGCGTCCAGCTTTAGTCAGAGTATACTTAAGTGGCAATATTGTTTTAGTACGCAGCTGCGTAATCCAAGTGCCTTTGATATTACTAGTTTTTTCTGGCCTAACAAACTCCAGTGGATGGCACGTGCAGGACCTTATCGCGGGCGGCACGGAGAGCTCGGCGGTCACGGTTGAGTGGGCCATCTCAGAGCTCCTCAAGAAGCCCGAGGTCATCGCCAAGGCCACCGAGGAGCTGGACCGCGTGATCGGCCGCGGCCGCTGGGTCACGGAGAAGGACATCCCCCATCTGCCCTACGTCGACGCCATCGTCAAGGAGACCATGCGACTCCACCCCGTCGCACCGATGCTGGTGCCCCGCCTCTCCCGCGAGGACTCGTCCGTGGGCGGCTACGACATCCCCGCCGGCACGCGCGTGCTCGTCAGCGTGTGGTCCATCGGCCGCGACCCGGCTTTGTGGGACGCGCCCGAGGAGTTCCAGCCGGAGCGATTCCTCGGGAGCAGGATCGACGTGAAGGGGCAGGACTACGAGCTGCTGCCGTTCGGCTCCGGCAGGCGGATGTGCCCCGGGTACAGCCTCGGGCTGAAGGTGATCCAGGTGAGCCTCGCCAACCTGCTCCACGGCTTCGAGTGGAAGCTCCCCAATGGCATGACCAAGGAGGAGCTCAACATGGAGGAGATCTTCGGGTTGTCCACGCCGCGCAAGTTCCCGCTGGAGGCCGTCGTCGATCCCAAGCTCCCGGCACACCTCTACGCCGAGTAAAGCTTGATCGGCTCGCTCTCGCGTCGCTGTTCAGTGTCCACTTGCTCTGCGAGTTCTACTGTTCTGCTAGCGAGTTACTAGTACTTTGTACTATTTTTTTTAAGATGTTGTGTCATGTGCTGTGTTGAGCCTAGAGTGGAATAACATGGTAAATTGTAATTCAATATGCTTGCTTAAATATACGCGAAAGATAAAATTTCCTTGCACTGATCGAGCATGCGTACTTAATGTCAGTAGTTCAATACTACTAGTACGGAAAAAACAAAAGCCATGTCGAAATTCAATGATTTCCTCTTGGCAGGGTAGTACAGTTCTAATATACATGAGGTATCTCTCAAAATTGAATTATTTTTCTAGTAATGCAAGGCAAGTTTCTTCAGAAAATACTGGAAAACTAGGAATGAAGTGGAATGACAAAATCAGACAGCTTTACTCGCAGGGCCCAGTATTACGGTCCAAATCAAGCCCATCCAGATTTCCGGCCTGCAGTCTAACATGTACGAGTGCCTAACGAATTGTGTCCGCCTTCCTGCTGCACCTGCAAGTCGGGATGCAGATTTAGCTGGACCAGCCCAGTGACCCACTACCGAAAATATGAAAATCGGTATAATTACCCTACTGGATCGACCCACTAAAACTCTCGGTAAATTTGGACCGACCCAGTGGGTCACTGCGTAACCCAGTTGGTACCACTGCGGCGCCGCCTCCCCCGTCTTCCATCTTCGTCGCCCAGCAACGGCCTCACCATGGAGCAGCGGAGCCAGCACAACAGCCACCTTCGGCCTCGACCCTCGCGATGCTGAACATCGGCCGTGTCCTTCCCTGTGGGCTCGCATCCAAGCTCCTCGGCCGCCGCACCCCAGGCGCTGGTTCTGCTGCTCCGTCGCCGCTACAGAAGTTGTTGGACCTTGTCCTTGTGGTGCTCATGTTTGATACTTCAGGATATTCCCTTCAATGGCCGTAGGCGCCTATTCGTGCTTTCTGATATGAATTGTCAGTTCAAAATTTTGAGTGTATGGAGCAGTTGACGAAATCTAGACAACTAGCTTTCTAGTAGATGCATATCTAATGAATCGAAGCCACAGATAGTTTTTCAGTTGCTCATCCTATAATCTTACTTTCTTGAATCTGTTTGTTTGAGTTGACTTTTGCCATTTTTCTTGTCGCAATCGGGCCTTGAAATTTGTTATATGAGTACGGGATTTTTAGCGTCACTTGAGTAGTGTACTGCATAGTCCATTGTAACTTTTAAGCATGCTAAATTAGGCTTGGGCGAAGTTGAGTTTTGCCCGATTCTATTTTGAAATGTGTAACAACTCAGAGTTTGTTAATAGAGTGATAAGAAAAAAAACATTATTCAGGCTTTTTAGCTGACGTGTTGCATAATCTTGTGAAAGGGCAAAAAGACCGCTTAGTCTAGACCTTGCAACGGGGAAGTTTCAAGACCGTCCGCTCACATGAGAACGTAATGAGCACCAACGCCTCGGCAACTAGCTGCGTAATTTTGGGTCAAACAGTGGGTTTTCTGGGTCAGTATTATTTGTGGGTCAAGTCAACCCATTACCCATTCTAATTATTATGGGTCGTATGGATCAGCTGTTGGGTCGATCCAATTTGACCCACTTGCATCCTGACCTGCAAGTGCCGTCGCCGTGCTGCGAGCCTACAAGGCACAAGATGGCAGCGGGAGCTGATGCAGCTAATCATGCTTCAATGTCTTGCCATTTTTGTCTTTTGTGCTCTCTTCTGCCCAAGTATCATAAGCTATTCCAATCCTCTACTAATGTGTGAGATTTCATTTTGTCTTATCATCTTCTGTTTGTTAAAAATTGATCTTCACCTGTTTTAGCTCAACGGTTTAAATGGGTATTTGATCTAATCACGCCTTAATCGGGGTGCCCAGCCCATTATTACTGGTGGGCCTTTGTCGTCAGTGTCACAATAAATAGAGGTGAAGACCAAAGCAGCACAGTGACCTAAGTTCGTGTGCCGCCACAACCTCACCGACAAAACCCTAATCCGATTTGTGAGGGGGTGCTAGGCCGACGGGAAGCACCACCGCCGTCACCGTCACGACGACCGCCGTCACCGGGAAATCGACGACGTCGCCGTGACTTCTACGCCACTGCCCTCACCACCGACCGACGCTGTCCTTACGCAAAAGACCGCATCGATAAAGGGCAAATGGCCGAATCGTCTTCCACGACTTCGGCTACCGGATCCAAAGGTATTGATCACCTCCGAACCACAGATTTATTCCCCGACACAAAATTTTCGGATCTACACTCCTAGACACCAAGAATAAAGAGAAAAATATTGGCATTAGAGCCAGCTCTAGGAGTGGATCCCGACGAGTATGGAAAAACCTCGTCGAAACCCTATCTGCGAGCAAAGATCCGCAAAGAAAAATCGTAGCCGTCGGCTACACTATGGCGGAAGCCCTCGGGCTCCACGAAAGAACCGCGCAAAGAAAAGAAAGAAAACTCTAGTCGCAGCCGCCAGATCACAGAGAAAAAAAAA
>BCLH01000090.1:197769-224678 GCA_001602315.1 Zoysia pacifica
CGAGCGGCAACTCAGCAGAGACGGCTGGAAAGCGGACAAATGATTTAGAGTTAGGGTTGAAAGAGGAGTCCAATCCTTTTATATCTTCGAAAAAAGAGCGCATCCGTTAGATCTGGATCCAACGGTTCAGATCGCACGGTGGCTAAATGGGCTACATAATGGGCTACATTTGGCCTATGTGTGAGAGAGATTTTTCAGCCCAAGCCCAGGCTGTCTTGGCCGAAATGCAACAGTCCAATGGGCCACGCCAAATTCTAATTTCGACCCAAGAGAAAGGTTTTTCCATTTCTTTTTTTAGAGGCATTTTTAATTGATTAATTGGGTGATTTTTTACCTAATTAAATATGTTAAAATTTAAACCAACGGGATAATTTTGACAGAATAAAAAAATAATGTAAATGTCTCTGAAAATTAAAGAAGTTTGTTTTCCGCTGCGTACTTAAAAAAAATTATTTTCATTACTAAATTCGAACCAACAGAAGAATTTAATTTTAAAAAAATAGTAATAAATTTTAAATAATTATGATATTGTTATTTTCTGACCAATGTTGATAATAACATTATTATAATTTTTACAATTGATATTTTATGCATTATTTCTATTTCTGCCTAACGGTGACATAGATTTAATGAATAATACAAAATTGTGTATCATATTTTTACCAACATTAAAAATAAGGTATATAATTTTATTGTTATTATGTTCTCACTTTATTTGATTTATTTACAGGCGGATACAACTTAATGAGTTGTATCAAAGAGATACCCACTCTCAAAGGTGACAACTGTGAAGAGTGGAAGAAAAAGATAGATCTAGCGTTTATCTTGGCTGAGATGGATTAGGTCCTCACCACAGCATGTTCTACTGAGCCTAAGGAGCCAGTGAGGAAAAAAAATAAGGCTGAGGCTGTTTGGCAGACTAGACAGACATAATATGCTACCTTAAAGATGTTCTATAACTTGAGCATAGAAAATAGATCACAGCCAATAAAAAGTGTATGGCTGTGATAAAGAACACGATTGAGCCTGCAATTATGGGTTCAATCTTAGAGTGTGACACTGTCACAGAGTACCTTGAAAGAATAAAGAGTCAGTTTACTGGCTCTTCAAAGACATATGCTACACAAGTGATTAAGCAACGTTGACAGAAAGGTACTCTGGTGATAACGGTGGCATTAGAAAGCACATACTAAGGATGAGCAATATGACATCTAAGCTCAAATTAATAGATCTGGGTCTCAAGGATGAGCTCTTTATCTATTTGATTATTGCTTCTTTGCCAAAAGAGTTTGACACCTTTGTTGTCAACTATAATATGCAACTCGAGACATAGGATTTGAAAAAGTGCATAGCTATATATGTGCAAGAGGATGATAGAATTAAAGCTTCACATGGTGATTCTATCAACTATGTGAAGGACGACAAAAAAAAGAATTTTAATAGTCACTCCTCAAAGAACAAGGGAAAAGCCTCTGTCTATCAGCATCAACAGAATAAATTTACAGTAGATAAAAACTAGTATCTGTTCTATAAAAAGACGGGACACTATAAGAAGGATTGTCTCTCCTATTTAAAGATGATCATGACAAAGAAAGGGATTCCGTTCGACGAGGACTACGCAAAGAAGAGAAATATGCATTAAAGTTACAAATAGAGTCTAAGCAGAAGTTGAAGTCGTTGGTGATTTTTCATTAGAGCTAGCTAATGATTTTACCCTTATACTTAAAGATGTTCTCTATGTACCCTCTCCACAGAAGAATTTGATTAGTGTTTCATGTTTAGATAATGATGGTTACGATTGTCATTTTAAAAATAGCAAGTGTGAAATAATGTTTAATAAAGAATGTGTTGGTCTTGCTATATTACAAAATGAGGTTTATTTGTTATCACTACGTGATGATGTGAATATCGTATGCGATAATGAGAACGTTGCGTGCGTGATAAACGAATCCTCGTCCATCAGTAAAAATAGAAAACAAAAAAAAACTTTAGATGCGTCGTCGAAATTATGGCACTGTCATTTAGGCCATATTTCGAGAGAGAGAATAGAAAGACTAGTTAAAAATAATATTCTTCCTCCATTCGAGTTCTCAGACTTAGAATAATGCAGAGAATGCATCAAAGAAAAATATGTAAAGAAAATTAAGAAAGATGCAAAAAGAAGCACAGGAGTTTTACAAATTATTCACACAAATATTTGTGGTCCCTCTTCTGTGAAGAGTATAGATGGTTATGACTCATTTATAACATTCACGGATGATTACTCTCGATATAGATATATTTATCCAATCAAAGAAAGAAATAAAGCCTTGGATAAATTTAAGATATTTAAAGCTGAAGTTGAAAACCAATACGATTTAAAGATAAAGATAATCTGATCCGATCGTGGGGGGGGGAGTATTACGGTCGGCATACCCCATATAGCTAAGTTTCTGGACCTTTTGCAAGGTTCTTACAGAAAAATGGCATAATGATCTAGTATTCTACACCAAACGAACCTCAGCAAAATGGAGTAGCTAAAAGACGTAATAGTACCCTGATGGATATGGTGCGAAGTATGATAAGCTATTCTACACTGCCATTGAGTTTGTGGATAGAGGCATTAAAAATTGCTATTCATATTCTCAACAGAGTACCAAATAAGTCGATGCTCAAAACACCGTATGAATTGTGGACAGGGAGAGTTCTCTCATTAAACTATTTACGAGTGTGGGGGAGCCCAGCTGAGGCCAAAGTATTTAACCCAAATATTGAGAAGCTTGATCCCAAAACAGTAAGTTGCCATTTTATTGCCTATCCTAAAAAGTCGAAAGGTTTTCGTTTTTACTGTCCAGACAGACATACAAAGTTTGTAAAAACGAGACATGCTGTCTTTTTAAAGGATGAGATGACGAGAAGGAACGTGATAGCTCGAGAGATTGATCTTGAAGAGAAGTGGGCGTACGCGCCTACTCCGATGATTCAAAAGTCATTCTTTTCACTACCTGCTGTCGCTGCACCGACAGTGCGAGATATTGTGGTGCAAGCACCTGTTATTGTTACTCCTGTGGCAACAATAAATGAGAATGAGGAACATATTCTACAGGATCCAATAGAACCCATTGCCACAGCTGAGGGGAGCAAGAATAGCCTCAAACAGAAAATGTACAAAATGAAGAGGCTCCGAAGAGATCTCAAAGAGTAAGAAGATCAGCTATTCCTGATGACTATGAAGTTTATCAGACAGAAAAATTTTAAATGAAAGATGATCCCACCTCATTTGAAGAAGCCATGAGAAGTGAAAACTCTTCAAAATGTTTTGAGGCCATGGAAGAAAAAATGAAGTCTATGAAGGTTAATAAAGTCTGAGACTTATAATTAATTCTTATAGGAGCCAAAACAGTAGGCCGTAAATGGGTCTACAAGACAAAACTCAACTTCTAAGAGAATGTAGAAAGATATAAAGCACGACTCGTGACAAAAGGCTTTACTTAAAGAGAAGGGATTGATTACAATGAGGCCTTTTCTTCAGTCTCATGTAAAAATTCCTTCAGAATCATAATGGCACTAGTGGCTTATTATGATTTAGAGTTACATCAGACGGATGTAAAAACAGTATTTCTCAATGAGAATTTCGAGAAAAATGTTTACATGGCACAACCGAAAGGTTTTGTTACGAAAGAAAATAAAAGAATAAGATGCCATCTAAAGAAATTGATTTATGGGTTAAAGCAAGCTTCAAGACAATGGTACTTAAAGTTTGACAGCACGATAAAAAAATTTGAGTTTAAAGAAAATATAGAGGACAACTGTGTTTATTTAAAGTTTAAAGATAGGAAGTTTATCTTCCTAATCCTGTGTGTGGATGATATCCTACTAGATAGTAGTGACGTCAGTCTGCTACTGGAAACAAAGAAGATTGTCCTCAAATTTTGATATAAAAAATCTTGGTGAAGCTTCCTTCGTTCTAGGAATCGAAATTCACCGAGATAGAAACAAAGGGGTATTAGAACTGTCACAAAAGACATACATAGAGAAAGTATTAAATAAATATGGTATGCACAAATGTAGTCCATCACCTGCACCTATAGTCAAAAGCGATAGATATGAAGATTTTCAATGCTTTAGGAATCAGTATGAAATCGATCAAATGAAATCAGTTCCATATGCTTCAGCTGTCAAAAGCTTACAGTATGCTCAAGTATGTACACGCCCTGACTTAGTATTTGTTACTAGGTTACTTGGCAGATTACAGAGCAATTCTGAAATAGAGTGTTGAAAATTGATAAAAAAAAGTCTTGCGTTATTTGTAAGGAACAAAATGCCTCATAATGACATACAGAAGATCAGATTCACTCCATACAATAGGGTACACAGATTCTAATTATGCAAAAGATGATAGAAAGTCTATATCCGGATATGTGTTTACTCTCGCTGGAGGAGCTATTTCATGAAAAAGCTCAAAGCAAACCGTCACTACATCGTCTACAATATATGCCGAATTTGTTGCATATTATGAGGCTACGGGGCAGGTGAACTGGCTTAATAAGTTCATACCCAGTCTAAAAGTGGTTGACGACATCCATAGACCACTTAAATTATACTGCGATAATGAACCTGCAGTAACGTATGCACACAACAATAAGTCAAGTGGTGCTGTCAAACACATTGACATAAAATATTATGTTGTGAAAGATAAAGTTTGAGATCAAATCATAAGTCTTGAGCATATAAGTACCACAAAGATGCTAGCAGATCCGCTTGCTAAAGGCTTACCACCTAAAGTATTCATTGAATATGTTGCCGACATGGGTTTAAGAGAAAGCCTGTGATTACTGAACTAAAAGATGGCCCAAATGTATAGTAACTATTTCAGAACAGAAAAGTGTACTGTAGCTGTTGAATCTATCGGCGAGTGACCGTGACGATGAGACAGTTTTATGCATTAATCTGTAATGGAATGAGTAAAGTTAAAAGGTATTAAGGTAAAAGTATAAGGTGAGATCAAAGGGGAGAATGTTAGAAATTGATCTCCACCTGTTTTGGCCCAACGGGCTAAATGGGTCTTTGACCTAATCGCGCTCTGATCGGAGACGTCCAGCCCATTATAGCTGGTGAGCCCCTATCATAAATAGAGGTGAAGGCCGAGGCAGTACAATGACCTAAGTTCGTGTGCCGCCACAACCTCACCGACAAAACCTTAATCCAATTTGTGAGGGGACGCTAGGCCGATGGGAAACATCACTGCCGTCACCGCCACATCGACCGTCGTCACCGAAAAATCGACGACGTCATCGTGACTTCTACGCCATTGCCCTCGCCATTGATCGACATTGCCCTAGCGCAGAGGACCGCATCGATAAAGGGCAGATGGTCGGATTGTCTTCTATGACTCTGGCTACCGGATCCGAAGGTATTGACCACCTTCGAACCACAGATTTATTCCCCAACACGAAACTCTCGGATCTACATTAGACACCAGGAACAAAGAGAAAAACACTGTTCAGCTAGCCTCTGAGCCGCCAACTGTTTTGCAAACTGCAGTTGAGGTTTACTATCCACAAAGCTGCCAATGTAAGCTTGTCTTTTTTCACGGTAATCTTTGCATTCCGCAGGTGAGTTATGCTTACACGTATGACCTAGCAGCATTCTACCGCTAATCTAATTTTCTACTATTTGATTGATGCCATCAGCATCTTCTTATGAAACTCTCTCAGTTCAATCAACATCATTTTCCTTGATTCGTTTTGCCATTTCACCTATAAATATTAAAAATATTGGATCGAAAGCTATAATGAGAAAAATTCAAGAACATTGTAATCAGTTGCCAAACCATTTCCTTTATACAACCTCTTTGTGCAGCCAACCTTGCAAGTCTAAGATGAAATCACACTATTTTGCGTACCTGTACTACCTAACTAATATCAACTATCACTGCCAAGAGTAAAAGAAGAATCGTAATCTATTGTCTAAACCAAACCAATATGGCATTGTGCCACATCTGTAGAATATGTACACAAGTAAACTTTTCTCCTATTTGCTTCCCTGTCCTGATCTTATGCCCCTGTTTCTTGGTGGTAGCTCTATGTCCTCTTCTGGTGCCGCCCCAATGCGGCACTGTAATCGTCGATCATCCCATCCCGGCTGTGGAGCACAATGCCGGCATGGATGGAGGAGTCGGGATACTTCTTCCGGTGTCTCTCTTGGTGGCTCTGGTGATGAGGCGCGTGCTTCTCCTCGACCTCTACTTTCATCGCTACCACCTTGTCCTCCTCCACACTGATAGTGAACACAAATGGGCCAACTGGAAAGAAGTCATCCATGTCAAGCACTGGTTCCAAGGCCTTAACCACCTCCTTCATTGTGGGCCTAGACTTTGGGTTCTGGCTCAAACACTTGTATGCCACAATAGCTGCCACCTCGGCGCCCTTGCAAGAGTATTGGCACTCCAAGGACTGGTCCATGATCCGGTATAATCTATCAGGTCGCTTTAGGTAGGGCCTAGCCCAATCCACCAGATTTTGCTCCCTCGAGCGTCGAGCACGGTCCACCGAATGTCGACCAGCGAGGAGCTCCAATAGGACCACACCGAAACTGTACACATCGCTCTTAGCAGTAAGATGCCCTGTCATGATGTACTCGGGCGCTGCGTATCCATGGGTTCCTATGACACGTGTCGTTACATGTGTCTCATCACCCTGAGGGCCGTCCATGGCAAGCCCGAAATCGGACAGCTTAGTGTTGTAGTCCTGCATTACATCAGTTGGGATTTGGTTAGATGAAGTAATAGAAATAAGTCGACATATCAAGGCGATACAGATACATTGATGTATGCTCGTATGATGTATAAGTTCGCGCATTGAGAGAATGTTTTTGCTGTCTTAGGCTGACAGTGATGGATACGGAGTAAGATATTTTGGTTAGGTGGATGATGTGTGGTTGGATAGCTGCCGGGGATTCTCAAGTTTGGCCTGTATCCAAGAATCTTCCGAGCTTCAAAGGTATACTAATTCAGAAACTTGTGGCGCAGCTGGATGTTCTTCATGGTCACTTAGATGATTCAAATGGTCAAAAAGGCTAAAGTTTTAAATTACAAGAATTTGCTTGCAAAAAAAAAATTGCTCATCCTAGGCTGGAACTTGGGGCCCAAAGCTGTCCTTTTCCATTCTGTTGGGCACTACCAGTGTTTTACGGTCACCAGAAGTGACTGTTAACCTAACCCATTTGTTGGTAACTACCATATTTCTAGATAAGCTTAGTGCTTCTGATTTCATAACAGCGCCTTTTATTTTACTTTATTTTCTTTGTGGCTAGTGCTGGAACGGAAAGTGCTAATCTGACGCAAGTCTATAGAAAAACTATTTGCTTGAACTGACGTCTGAACTTTGCTCGGAGTTGGAGCTTACCGAGTCTAGCAGGATGTTGGAGGCCTTGAAGTCACGATAGATCACCGGCGGGTCGGCACCGTGGAGAAAGGAGAGGCCCTTGGCCGCGCCGACGGCGATCTTCATCCTTGTCGTCCATGGGAGGGCGCCATTGACACCTGCAGAAGGTTAGGATGTTTCAGGTTAGCTTCCTCCTTGACAGTGAATAATAGATACGAATTATTTTGATACGACATTTCTTTAATAAAATGCAACCTTAAAAAATAGTTTTATGTCTGGAAGGCACATAACAGCTCACCTAGCCATACGACTTTTTACACAAAGAAAACAGACTCTGAAGACAGGGGACAAAGTCTGCACGTTTATGTGCTATGAGGCCTAAACAAATGGGAAATTTTCTTTGCTTGTTGGGCTAAAAAAACTCAACCCCCAAAGCGACCAAAATTAGCAGCGTGAAGCAGAAAAAGAGCTCACTTTTGAAGAGGTGGTTCTCCAAGCTCCCGTAGTTCATGAACTCGTAGACTAGCATCCGGTGCTCGGCCTCGTAACAGTAGCCGATCAATTTCACCAGGTTCTTGTGCCTCAATTGCCCGAGGAAGAACACCTCTGCCTGCGGGAACATCCAAATTAACCAATCAATCAGTGCTCTGCTTAATTAGTCTCACATGCACTCAATCAGATCATCTGAGAATCCGATCGATAATGCGCATTGCCAGGAACACTCTGTTCTCGGAGCTCACCAGCCACTCCTTGTGCCCCCAGTGGCGGATACAGAATCAAAATTCAGCTATGGCGAACTAATCACCACTAATATTGACAACATATTATAAATATGGACATCTATAATATAATATATAAGTAATTCACTTAGAAACAGGACAAATATGATCAAAACATTTTTTCAGCTCTAAGTATCATGAAAAAAGGCTATCAAATTGTTAATAGTACATACCACTTAGGCGCTAATTGCGACGAGGAGATTGAGGCAGATTCATTCTTCGATTTTTGATTGCTTGAAAACGTTTCATAATTCTCTCATCATCAAGAACTTTAAATATCTGACGCTCGGTGTAGCATATCATCAAATCATTGAGCCAGTCATCAGCAATTTTATTGCGTAAATCAGTTTTGATAATGTTCATAGCTGAAAATACTCTCTCCATAGATGCTGTTGCCACTGGTAAGATCAATGCTAACTCAATTAGACGGTAAACCAATGGAAAGACCACATGTTTTTCAGTTTCAACCATCTTCCCTGCTAGGCTTCCAAGATCATGACATGTAGTAAAATCATCAACTCGTCTCACATGCATAATGTATGTCTCAAGTTGATCCTTAATAGTTGCACGTTCAGCATTGGAGAAGTCTGCATCATAGATCTCTGCAAGTCGAGCAAGCTTATCAACATTGAACTTAGAGAAAAAGTCTCTCGGATCTAGACAGGAAAAACATATAAGCAACTCTGAAGAGACCTCATTAAATCGGTGGTTCATCTCTGTGTTTATAGCATCTACGGCAGCATAGAAGGTATCAACACGATAATGGTGGCCTTCAGTGATCATTATGCCTTTTTCTTGCCTTGATCTACCCCATCTTGGTCTTGGTGCATCCATGTTTGGTATCTGAATATTTTTTGAATTACAGAAAACTTGAACTTCAGCAAGTAAGGGATCCCATCCATTGTTCCTCAAGTCAACTAATCGTGCCTTAACATCAACGAGCAATGACATGGCTTGAACTATATTCTGATCTCTCTTTTGCAAGAGAAGTGATAACTCATTTGTTATATGGAACAATTTCAGCATCATTTTCAAAATAAACACAAAGTTAAAGCTTTCCATTATGTGTACCAAACCTCCAGCATTAGATGCACGACGCTGATCCTGATTAACAAAAACTAGCACCGGCAGCACGGCATCCCACATTGACTCAATTCGCTGCAATGTTGTAAAGTATGAGCCCCATCTAGTGTCTCCAGGTCTGACCAAGCTGGTGTCCTGATGCTGCCCTCTTCCTGAGAAAATCTCTCCACTTACCAATCTATTCATAATATTGTCATGGTGCTTCTCAGTTAACATATCCTTCCTTTTGCATGACACACTAGTGTTGGTTACTATCAAGTTGACATAGTCAAAGAAGTCTTTAATCCCTGCACAACATTCAGTCACTGCCACTACTACTAGCTGCAACTGATGTGCAAAACAATGGACATAGAAAGCATATGGATTTTCATCACGGATTTGCTTTTGCAAGCCATTAAATTCTCCTCTCATATTGGACGCACCATCGTATCCTTGTCCTCGTAACCTAGCAATAGGTAAGTTATGCTTACCAAGCATCTGAACAAAATCACTTTTCAATGCATCAGACGATGTGTCCTTGACATGCTGTAATCCCAAAAATCTCTCCATTACCTGCCCTTTATTATTAACAAACCTACGTGTCAGTGAAATTAATTAGTTTATGCTGCAAGAAAATAGTTGACTGAACTGAAAGATGCAAAAAAACAGAACATGCTTACCTTAAAATCACAGCCATTTGCTCTTTTATTGATATGTCATGGGATTCATCAATGAGGACAGAGAAAAGACCATCTCCAATCTCTCCCATGATAACATCAGTGATCTCTTCGGCACAAGACTGAGTAAGGTCCTTCTGGATACTTGGTGCAAGCATTTGGCAATTGGCAGGGCATAACTCATCAAATGCTTCCCTCACATCTTCCTTCTTGTCTTTATACCAATCAATCATCTCCCGATAGTTTCCCTTATTTAGAGAGGAGGCTGATTCATCGTGCCCACGGAAAGCATGACCTTGCATAAGGAGATATCTAGCACAATCTAATGCAACTGTCAAACGAATTTTGTACCTCATTTCTGACTCTTTGCTATAATTTCGAATTTTAGTTGCCACACTTGACCTTTGGTTCTTAAAATCCTCACATGCTTGTCTTGCATATGTATGAAGACTGTCAATACTACCAACATGTCTAGGAAGTGCTTTGTATGCATTTTTCCAAGTGTGAAAGCCTACTTTTGTGAAGGCATCATGACCAAAATGACCATCGGATGGCTGCTGATTAAAAAGAAAACAGTAAAAGCAGTAAGCAGCATCTTTGGCCACACTATATTCCAACCAATCATATGTTTTGAGCCATTTTTCACAAAAAGACCTGTAGTCTTTGCTTCTACTGCCACAAGGTTTGCAAGGAAAATTATGACCAATAGGTTGTGTTGGACCCTTCAACAAATAAGCTCTCTTCACTTGGTCTCTAATGTCAGGATGAAAATTTTCAACTGGAATACGAAGTCCTGAATCTGCAATGATGTAATCTTGACTGAATTCTGTAATAAAAACTTCACCTTCTTCTTGTTGTGTTTCCGGTGTCGGGGGTTGCTCGGATTGTGTTTGTGGAATAGGATCATCAATCTGACCATCATTATCTACTTCTGTAGCAGCTGCAGGTTGTTCTTGAGTGGATGCAGCAGCACTTCCACTTGCGCCAGTACTTGGTACAGAAATCATACTAAAGTATCTTTTCAAGCCCACAACTAGTAATTATTAAATATACTATATTAGACTTTAAATCAACACACGAATGTTTCATATAATCCTATTGACAAATTGGCAAATGCAAAATCACAAACCTCTTGTTTTTTTGCCCATTTGACTTGACTGATTGGATTGCGCCCTTCTCTGGTTCCAACCATCACGATCTCGCGAAGACTGATCAATTGCACCTGCAATTTCTCCTTCGCTGTGGTCTGCCATTCCTAGGGTGCGAGCTCCATCGGTCATGGCGTCGGAGGCAGCACCTTCTGCTTTGTAGCAATGGCAAGAGTCGATTGATTTCCATCATTAGAGGCTAGAATCGTGGGGCTACTAACTGCACGGTTGACCCACAGACGGTTCAGCTTCAGCCCATTAGAATTTAAAAGCCCAAGCCGTGACTCTTATTCAGACTCCAGAGCCTATTTCATTTCAGTATACAACTCAAATATACGACAGTATAAGTATACAGTTCATCCATACTTGATCCTACTCGGCCTGCTCGCTACTGGGCAGGTATGGCGAGCGCCATGGCTCGCCATACTGGTAAATCCGCCACTGTGTGCCCCTGCGTGCCGCCTTCCAGGTCGAGGTACTTGATGGCGACCGTCTGCGATATGAGCCCCGGCCGGAGGTTCTCTTCGACGGCGCCCTTATAGACGGGGCCGAACCCGCCGCATCCGAGGTAGTTGGCGCGGGAAAAGTTGGCCGTCGCCGCCCGGAGCTCGGCGTACGTGAAGGCGTGAAGGTTGGACCCGGAGAGCGTGAGCGAAAGGTCCTCGGGGGTGAGCGTCCCCGACGAGCTCAGGCTGGTGAACGACATCCGTGACGAGGACCGCGGGCTGTCCTTGCCCCTCTGCGTGATCCTCCGTCGCCGCGGCGTGGAGTCGTCGTCCTCGATTGCGCCGCCGCCGGCGACGCAGCACAACAGAGATATCCAAGACTGGGAATCCATATCGATCGGTGAACAATTGCGTCTGTGCAGAGGAAAGGAGCTGAGCTCAAGGGGACAAGGATAAGACAGGTGGATGGCGGGAGCTGGAGGAGAGATGGTTGGAGAAGAGCCGCAGGTGGCTGGGGCTTTATATAAGCACGGCCAACGCGTCGGCGCCACGCGCGGCAAAACAACCCGTGGTGTGGCGCTGCCGCACGGACCGGCAAAAGTTGCAAGTGGTGCGGGCATTCTATCTGCGATTGGGGTATGGTTAGTCATAAATTAGTATGCAGGTTCTGTGCTAAAAATCACATTGTTTGATATAGAGAAAATATACGATAATTACGAGAATTTAATAATTTATGCATTTACACACAATTTATCACTCTATTATTACATATACAACTAATTCAAAATATTAATAACTTTGAAATCATGATTTTTTTACTTGTTATGTTAAGTTTAAAGTTAGACTCTAGAATTAAAATATATTGTTCACACTATAAAATTTTAACGAATTTGACTAAAATTTGTTGGAGAATATTCTAAATAATAAGTAAGCAACTTCATACAAATTAATATAAATTAGTATAAGTAGAACAAATATAATAAAATTGCAAGCTTTTTATAGGTTGTTGCGGACGTATCTGCTTGTCTGATAAGCTTTGTGAACAGATTATTGTTAAGCCGCAAAAAAAATATTGTTGATATAAAAGAGACAGTAATATAAATTTTAGAAAGCAGATATACAGATTTATAATAATATCCGCCTACTTTGCAACTTGAGACGGGGCTTTGCTGTGCTGCGTCCTTGACCAAACAAAACCGCGGCTGATTTGATGGCCGCAAACAGGGGAGGAGGGAGAACACCGCAGCATGGTGCGTTTGTGTGTTGGGGTGATGGACGGGGGGGACCTGGGGACGCACGGTCTCAAGGCGACTGCTGTGTCACACCTACGATTAGTTTAGCGATTGTGTTACAAAGCTGTCTTCCTCTAGCAGTATAGAATAGTATTGCTGATAAAGTCATAAAACTAGCGGTTTTGTGTGGTCTCCGCCGTGGAATCTTGAGCTCAACGAGCAGTAATTTTTTCGCCTTCATTGTTATTAGCACCAACAAAAGAGCTGGGCAAGTTGTGTGGTGGGTAAAGTAATAAATTAGATCGGTATGATCTACTACTCGTCGCAGTTTGGGCACATAACAAAGAGCTGGGCGCCGTTGATTAGGCGCCCCCCGGAGGCATGGCGGCGTAGGGGAAGCGTTAACGTCAGAACAGCTTCGCACGTTGTTTTGGACCGAGCGTGGTCCAAGCCCTACGTTGTTTTGGAACGAGGATTGGCACATTAGGTTCCCAATCGCTGCCTAATCCTCTTGTACTGATAACCTTTGCAACTTGCAAAAGACAGTGGAATGGCGATTCGAACGTATCGTCTTCAGCTGGCTCGATCTCCATGGGCTGCAACAGAGGAGTTACCGGTTGGTGAAATCTTGTCGCTGCTCGCGTGCTCTACCACCCTGCGGCACAAAAAAGGCGTGCCGTTTTTGCATTAAGGTAGAAGTACCTCCTACTTGGTCCAAGGAACCGTTTCTGCACGGTTGTTAAGCACCGGCTCTGCTCGGCACGTTTTGCGCGTACAGAGTGCGGCACGGGACGACGCCTTCTCATCAGCGCTGGCGCGGGATGGTTTATGTCATGAATGTTCGTCCGCGAAATGGCAGGAAGAGAAACAGAACCCACACGGGTTTTCCTTGTGTTGAAAGAAACGTTAGCAACCCCTTCGTCGGAGAACTCAGCTTTGATTTGCAGCAATTAAACAGTAATGATTCGTTTACTTGGTGATGAGATGCTCCAGGTGGGTGGACGACGTTTTTACTCTAGTAGTAGCTAAATTCTCCACCTCTAATTTGATCTCAGCATCTCTTTTACGTGTTCGTTTTTCCTTACGAGAATAGGCTAAATAAACAGGCAAAAGTTTAACTAGCACACGTAAGCTGATCAGTTGACAACGATGGGCATCGGCACCGCTCGGTGCGGGTCGGACGCCGCGAGCGACAACGCCGAGTCAAGGCACCGCTCCGAAGCGGCGTACGCGGGGCGGCGGGCGGGGGTCCCGCGTCGGGCATCAGTTCAGCCGTCGCTGCCGCGCCCGGATACGTGGCCGACCGCCACCCACGTGTTGGGCCGCGGGGTCTCCTCTCCTGGCCTCCTGGGTTTGGTTGCCCCCGCCCCCGCCCCCGCCACGCACCGGCGCGGCACGGCGGTGGCGTAGAAAGGGGAAGCATTCGCATGCAACCACGTTCAGGAGTGGCTTAAGAAGCGGACTTTTCGCAGAAACAGCATCGTGGAGGAAGTTAATCGTTTTTGTCCGCAGCGCGTCCGTCCGTCGCTCTCGCGAGTGCCGGTGCGGTGGCCCGGAGCATAAGAGGTTCCTCATTTTTTTGGGCGCCGTCCAGATTATGCTAGTAGCAGGCTGTTCGTCGCTGTCGAACTCTCACAGGTGCGGCAGCGGATCGGAAATTGTTTGAGCCCCGATCCCCGCGCGAAGTGGTTTTCTTTACAGCGTCTTGCGAGTTGAGGACGTGCCCAGTTGCTTATCGACTTATCGGACAGTTCGACACGAGCTTATGCTTGTCCGCTTTGCTTAAAAAAATTCTCAGAATCCAGTTCACTGGAAAATATCTCACTGTTTCAGTTTCTCATCGTTCGTGCGGCTGCAAGACGAGGTAGGGTCACTCTGAGCCGCTGGTCAGCATCATCCTCGAGGACGCAAACAAATGAAACAACATGGTAGTACAACGCTGAGCTAGCTGAGTTGCGCTTTGAAAACCGCCAACTTGATCGGTAGGTGACCAGATGATCTAGAGTCAGACCAAATTGCAAAAGAAAAAACAGCAAATTCTCTTTTTGATGTCCAAAAAATCTGGGTCAATACACCACGCATATGTACTCGTGTGTACCAACAGAATCGTCTGAGTACAATCCAACGGCACCTTAAAAAATCAAGTTCAAGAGGGATCTCATCATAGCGAGACTTTTTTACAGTTGATCCGAGCTTAGTAGAACAGTCGAATCGCCTTCACAAGTCGTCGAGACAGCAAAAAAACAGCACGAAAGGTCGAATAAAAGGATTAAAATTTAGAGAAATACATTATATACGTAAAAAAGGTTTTTGACGATTGGAGGTTGGTCTCTCAATCGGCTTTGGATCTCTTTATATAGAGGTGAGATAGTTTTATCCCGTATAACCACAAATCTTGTTAATTAGAAAACAAATTAGATCTGAACTGCTACTAAAATTGCCAAAAAACGACTTCGGATACCAGAGACTCCAGCACATTACCGGATACTTCGCTGGGTGAAATCCCGATTCTAGAGAGGGTTTATCGAAACTCTGATAATGTACTGACACTTCAGTCACCGGACACTCCGACACTTTATCGGAGTCTCCGGTGAAGGCTCGGACGGTTTTTATGAAGTCTGCAATTTTTTTGTCCGATTTTTAATTTAAACGATCTATATATTCGTTTCGATCATCTCGACGAGGGGCTACGTTGTGGAACCTTTAAATCAGAGATTTGACTTTATCTTCATATCTTTTTAAGTATTTCTTTCCTTTTTTAAGTAGATTTTAGCTAAATTCTTCTAAATATCTTTCACATCTAAAAAATATATTGGCAAATAATTCTTGCGAAATAATTATTATCAGATCAAATCTAAATATTTTCTATCATATCCGGTCTTTCAAACCGAAACATCCGAATCTTATTAATTAAAAAAGTACTCGATCCGATTTGTTACTAAAACTAGCTGAATCGACTCTACCGAAGTATCCGGCACTGTATCAAAAACTTTAGTTACCGAACATTCTAGTATATATTATCGAACAGTCTAGTATATAAATCTCTGATATTCGAGAGAGTCCGACAGACCCTTCAGTATTGTGTGAAATACTTCAGTGAATTGTAAATTTTGTAAATTTTGAGTCTCAACGCTCATCAAACAGCGGCAGCAGTTTGCCGCGCCACTGGTTGTGCGAGTGGGAAGCGTGCAGCTGCTGGGCAGTGACGGCATGCTGAGTTTATCCTCTAGTCATCGATCCATCGCCCTCCGTTTTTTTTAATTAATGTTACCGTTGATTTTTTAATTTAATTTTAATTATTTATTTTATTCAAATATTTTTGATAAATTTAATATATTTTTATATAATTTAATTTATAATCATAACTTCAAAGTTTATATATTCGAACAAAATTTTTAAATAAAATGAATAATTAAAGTTAATAGTAAAAATCTATAGCAATATTAATTTAGAAATAGAGAGAGCACAGAAGACGTATGTTCGGGGTAGCTAGGGAATGCGATGATCAGTTGCTTGTTTTTCTTCTTCTGGTAGATGGTTTCTTGTGGGGAGATGGAAGCAGAAGCCAGATGGGCATGTTAGGCGTGTAAGTCAGAGCTAATTATGTCGAGAAACTTACCAAAATTAAGCAACGTGCGATTTATTAAGCAAAACATGCGACGGGTTATTCTGTCCTCTCATTTCTTATCAGCTAGTAATATAAATCTTTAGTGCCAACCAGTGATTCAGATAGCTATAATAAGTACTCCCTCCGTTGCAAAATATAAGTATTTTTAGATTTAGTTAAAATTAATTTTTTATCATTTCAATTACTAATAATATATAATTAATAATATTTTATTATATAAAAATTATTATATTTGGATTCGTCACTAAATAAACTTTTATTAAAAATTATATAATTTTTTAGATATTATTGATAGAAGTTAAATTTTTTTTGATTATATCTAATTTTAAAAATAATTATATTTTGAAACGGAGGAAGTACTTCGTGGTTGGTGAAGATCGCTTGGAGAACTAAAACTTGGTGAAAGATTTCGTGATTTCTGACGAGTGAGCACAGGATGACACGGCAGGCAGCCTCACAGGCATGAACTGGATATTCATGGTCATTGTTTTCTGATGGACTTATCTGTATCATTATTAGTCATGTGACGTGAAAATAATTGGGACTTCTTAAGTCTGAAGTCTACCATATGACATATATATATATATATAAAATAAAACTTGAATTACGAAGTTGATGAATGATTGAATGGATGTCTTGCTTCAGAACAAAAAATTAAAAAAAAATAGTTGATTTTTCTGTGCATTGCCTCGGGAACTTATAAATGCTAGTACATTGTTAGGATCATGTGAAAGCCTTTCTCAGTGCATTCATACAAACAATTACAAATTACCATGTATAATACTTCATTCGTTTCAAATATAAGCATTTCTAAATTTAATTAAAGTCAAATTTTATCACTTTGACTATTAATAATGTAGAATTAATAGTATTTTATCATATAAAAAATATTTTTTGAGTTCATTATAAAATAAGCTTTTATAAATAGTATATTTTTATATTAAAAATTATGTAATTTTCTAGACATTATTAGTAGAAATTAAAAAAAATTAACTTTCAAATTTTAGAAATATTTATATTTTGGAATGGAGGTAGGAAAAAAAGTTTAAGTAAGTTTGAGTCGAGAACATTATGACAAAAAGGTGAGTCAGAAATGTAGCAAGCACTTCCACTGGCCGGAGGTGGTGGGGGAGAGGAGCTCGTCGGCGTCGTTGCCACCGAAGGGGGGGCGGGGGTCGCGAGCCGCCGCGGATGGGAGGAGGAAGTGGGCCGTGAGCCGGCGCCGGGGTGTGGTGCGGGACCGTTGCGATCGAAGCTCGTGAAATCCAACGGCTGAGATTCCGCGTCGAAGTGTGAAGACGTCTTGACCTCTCCGCTGTTCCGTTCTCACTGCGAAGGTGTCCCTTCGACTGAACAAGCGTGTCGTTTCACCGCGCCATTTCCCACTAACCAACGTCCATTGCTGCCTCTAAATACCACCGCCCCCGTTCCGCGGTCTCGTCTGAGTTCGTCTCTGCGCCTGGGCAACGGAGCGCGGCAGTCCCAACATCGGCAAAGACGACGAACTGATTCGCGGCAGGCAAACTGTGAGTTTCTTGGCTGCTTCTTCATTCCAACTTCCTTTTTCTTTCTGGAACTGGGTTTCGTGATGTTCTTCCAGTTCGAAGCCATCTAGGAAACCGAACTAGATTATGTGAATTGGTTTGTGTCGTCACTCAAGCAGTTCGTATGCCAGTTTCGTCCGTCTGTATGGTAGGCCTTTGAACATCTTAACTGGAATACTGGTTTTAGTTTATGGATGCCTCGTTCGATTCAGAGCAGGAATCTGGATTCCTGAATTCCTCAAAAATATTGGTTTTAGTTTATTGATGCTTTGTGTCTGCATAAGCCCATAGCGAAAGGCAGACAATAATTTGTTCCATTCACGGGACACTATGGGCCATTCACGCTTTGCCTGCTATCTGCGAACCTTGCGGCGTAAGCCAGCGTCACCGACTTATGCAAGCACCCACACCGACTTTAACTAGGATTAACTTGGCAGATTAAACAAAGCTTCCGTTCTGGCAACAGAACACCGTAATAAAAACAGCAAGCCTGATCAACCTGTCATGCTAATAGTGTTTCGTCAGTTATGTTCCCCTCCATGTTTCGTTTCTGTTCGTTGAATCTTTGCTGCAACATAGTATTCTGATCTCCGTTTCCACGGAAATGGAAGGGAAGTATCCGACTAAGAAAATGCCATTGAGGGAGGGACATCTTCAAGGTTCCAAAGATAGCCGGCGTTAAGATTAACCCCTTGTTGATCGCTTCATTTTTGCGCGCAGCGCGCGTCGCTTTCACCTGTGGTGCAGAAAGTCCAAGTGATTTTGTTTTTTTGGGAATATTTGATTCTATCGCTGTTCCCCACGTGATGTGACAGCTTCCTCTTGTGCCTTGCCGGCGAAGAAACTCGGCTGTGTGTGCTGCTATTTAGGGGGCATTGGCTGCAAGAGTCGGTTCCGATTCTTGCCTGAAACACCAGAAACGGAGCCAGATGGGAACGGGCGAGTAGGCGTTCCGCGTGCGAAACGATCGGGTGCCCCCGAACTCCATGTTGCACCTGTAAAAATGCCTATGGCGCCCGTCGCCACTCGCCACTCGCCAGCCGCGCCGCTAACCGCTTGTCTAGCCCCCTGGCGTCCGTCCGCTGGCCCCCATTGCCCGCTCCCCGCCTGTCCGCCCAGAAGATAGTTTTTCTTTACTTTGTTTCACGAAACGGTAGAGCTCTCTGGATTTGGCACGAATTGGCTGCGCCCTCCCCTCATTGCTTTGCTTGTTCTTGATTATGCCTTCATGAATCCTACAGCGGCGGCGCGGCGTGTGTTCATTTATAGGCTGTTACTAGCTTGGATTTTTCATAATTTTTAGTGTGAAATAACTCGTCTGGAATAATGATCAGTTCGGGTTGGATGAGTTTTGATGGTTCCCTTGTTCTTTCTGGCAGGGTCTGCGATTAAAACCCTGATTTTGATTTGACAAATTCACTTCTCGCCGGTGCCAGTCCAGTTGCAAGTCGCATCATGACGAGGGACGCGTGGGCTGTGTTGCTGATCTTGACATGCCTGTGGATTTGCCCTCTGAGGAGCAGCGGCTTCTCGTGGAACATCTTCCCGTCGTCCAAGCCGTCGTCGGCCTCCGCGACGGGTGGCGAGCGCGCTCCGATGATGGAACTGGAAGGCGCGGTCGCGGACTTCGCCATAGAGGGCGCCAACGACCCGAGAGGGGTGAAGCTGCTGGAGAACGCGCGGAACAGGCTCACGGGCCCCAAGAACTGCTGGCAGGAGGCGTACAGGAACCTGTTCGCCAGCTGCGGCGACATCATGGCCGACAAGGAGAAGCAGTCGCGGCTGGCGTGGCACCTGAGCAGCTGCTTCCAGGAGGACTCTGGCCGGCCGCCCTTCCCGTCCTGCAGCCAGGGCTCCAAGATGGTTCACTGCCGCAAGAGGCTCGGCGACTCCGAGGGCAAGGTCTTCCTCGAGTTCTTCCTGGAGACCAACACCTTGTGCCACCAACTGCAGTAAGTTTTTGTCACCAACTTTTAAGCGCAAAATAAGATGTTTCTTCTAGTACTAAAAATATGAGTCTTTTTTATTTCAAACGCTTTTCTGTTCAGAGCTGAAGCGTTCAAGCAGAACACTGAGAAGCTTGTCAATGACCTGGCAATGACATCCAAGTCTGCCGAGGAGAAGCTCGAGGTGATCGAGGAGAGATCAGAACAGATCATCAAAGAGTCCGGCAAACTCAAGGACACGCTGTCATCGATCGAAATGCAAGCCGACGATCTAGCGGAGACGTCAAAGAAAGTCGGGGTGCAGATCAACGACGTGCTGACTCACTCCGAGGCCATATTTGAGCGGTCCAAGGAGATCGCCACACGCCAGGCAGAGCTGAGACAAGGGCAAACGGAGATGAGGGAGAAGATAGAAGCCGGCATGGCCCGCATTCACGAGTCTTATGAGAGCCTTGGAACTGGGATGGACAAACTGAAGGAGGAGGCTGTGTCTATCCAAGGCGATATAAGAACTGTTGGTGAATCTATGTCCTCCAAGATGCACGATTTGCAGAGCACTGCCAATGATATCGGAAGTATGGCTGGCAAGTCTTTGGAGAATCAGATTCAGCTACTGGATGAACAGAGCAGGGCAATGGACGGACTGAAAAATCTATACAGCTTTCAGGCGAAAGCTCTTGAGGAAAACAGGTACTGCATTTCTATAGGCTGCACATATTATATTGTTCCTGGACAAATCCGTGCTTTAATTTCGCAAAAAAAATAAGACAAAGATAGCAATTAACTAAATATTCAATTGCAGGGAAACCATACAGAAACTTGCGCAGTTTGGCCAGCGTCAGCAGCAAGAGTTACTGGCCCGACAAGAACAAATCCGTGTAGCTCATGATCATCTCATCCAAAATTCGCACTCCATACTGGAAGCACAGGTTCTTATTCATCACACTCTAAGCACATGACTTTCTTTTTTGTAAAGTCCTTTTTTTCACTTTATTTTTTTTTTCACCTGCAGGAAGAGTTCAGAGCAAAGCAGGCCAACATCTTTGCTGCCCTGGACAAGCTGTACATCCTACACAACGCCATTCTTGCCGAGTCTCGTTTCATCAAGGCCTTCTTCTTCTACTGCTGCGTCGTGTTCCTCATCTACATGCTCACTAGCGCCAAGCAGACGTTCGGCATTAGGGGCCGGCTCTACTTTGGTAAAAATCTTGTTATGGCAGACGTTCGGCATTAGGCTCCTCTGCATCAAGTTTTCGAGTAATGACTAATTTCTCGTTATGACAGGCCTGTGCGTCACTCTTGCAATGGAGATGGGACTCATCAAAATCGGCGCGGATGACTTCGACAAGCAGTTCTGGGTCATGTCCAAAGTGTTCTTGGTCAGAATGGTGTTTCTCGGACTCGCCACTGCCCAGATCCTGCACTCCATTTTCACATACAGGCAAGTCAAAAATGAAGATTTCTGTGTCAATTATACCCATAGTGCTGTTCTAAATTCTAAATGCTGAATCCAAATGTGTCCAGGGACTACGAACAACTGAACCACCGGTTGCTCCAGACGCTGGTTGAGAAGGTCCGTGCACTGGAGGAGAACTCCGGAGGCCAGCGAGCGCTACCGTATGGCACGGAGGAGAGCGAGAGGAGCCTGATGGACTACTCATGGGCCTTCGACGAGCTGGCCGACGAGGTGGACAGCAACGTGGACCCGAACTACACGTTGCCGCCGGAGCGAGCTCACACGAGTTACCTGGCGGGGGAAGAGGTCGGCGAGAGCTCCGTCACCACGTCGGCCTGCCGGAGATACAACCTTCGGCCGAGGAAGTAGAGACATGGAGCCATCGCTTGCTCGATATGTGGCGCGGAGATTTAGCGCCATTAAATACGTTGACGAAAATTTACACAATACAGTATTGTAATCGTTTGTGATGAATCTATCATTGCTAAATAAAGTTCCATGGAAGAAATTTTTTTGAGAAGACCCATGCGATAGCAAAGCCTATTTCTCCTGGTCATGGTTCCCATTATCGTTTGAGGCATGAAAATCGATCAGCACCGATTTGATCAGTTTTTACAATTGGTTTTCATAATTTTTGTAAAAATTAGTCAAATCGGATTTTGTCAACCCTGCTCCTGGTACTGCCGGCAGGTACTGCACCTACGAGTAGCTCCGCACCGGCCGCCTCAAAAACACCAACTCCGACGTCTACAGCTCCGATCTCTTAGCTCGGCTTGTAGAATGAACCAAGTTTTTAACTTTTATTGCTGTCGTATGGGTTTTGCGTGAGTATGTGACGGCAGGGCACAACGGGAGCTGCTAGATATAGCGGTGCCTCTCACGCAAGGCACGTGGGCAACGGCGGCTCCGTTCTGCCGCTGAGAGATCGGAGTCCACCTGGGCTGGCGGCGAGCGGCCGCGGTCCCGGTCTCGGGTGCTGCGGGAGCGAAAGCGCGTATCGCTCCACCGACACGAATCCATGCAGCCATCTCTGACTCGCCAAACCATCGTAAGCAGATCAAACCATCGTAAGCAGAGACCGTGCTGCGCACGGCCGCGTTAACCACCACCTAACGATTCTCGATTTTGGGTTGGAGCACGGACGCCTCCCCCCCCCCCCCCCCCCCCCCCCAACTGCCCACTTGATAACGAATTTAAAAGATCTCGGTCACCAATAATTGACCGCTGCACCCATCCTTCGGTACGCTGCACCTCACGAGCCCGAGGCACAAAGATGAACAGAAGAACCGGATCCAATTCCACGTGAAGATAGTTTCCCCTGCACGCCGTCACCAAGTAGAGTAGAGCTGTTCTGAAAGTAAACGCCTTCGCGCTCGTCTCATTTGCCAGAAACGAAAGCAAACGAACGTTCCAGCTTACGGGACGACGTAATCTCGCGAGCATTTTAGGACAAAACGGTTGGTGGTGCCTGCCGGTTGAGAGTTGAGACGAAGCACTTGCGATCCCTCGCGGACGCGTCCAAATGGCAAGCAAGACCGTAATAGCCTCCTGTCTTGACCATTTCCCTCGCAATCTCCCCTCTTCGTCGTTCCCACTACGCGCCCCGTCTCTCTCCACAACGCAACTAGGCGCACCTCACTAGTCTCCGGCTGTCCGCGCTTCACTTCCCCACCGAGCTCCCTAAATGGCGCCTCCCCTAATCAAGCCACAGTAGTGCCGCACCACGAGCGACGGGAGCACGTGGGAACTGGGGGAAAAAATATAGCGAAGCGCCAGTTCGTTCGTTCACCGGGGACGATGGACGAGCCTCGTTGGACTCCGACCGCCGCACCCCCGCTCCATATGGGGTACCAGCCGATGCACGGGAGCGGCGGCGCCAGCGGCGGTCCATCGGGCGGCGGCGGGACGGACCACCTGCACCACCACACGCGGCTGCACAGCCCGCGGATAGCCGGCGGCTCGATGACGCGCCGGGCCAACTCGTTCAAGCGCGGCGGCGGCGAGGTCGAGCTCCAGATCGGCTCCCCGCGCTCTCCGCGGAGCGACGGGTTCGGGAACCCGCCCGCGGACGCCGCGGAGCCATCCGGCAGCGGCGCGGGCGGCCTGCACCACCACCACCAGAGCCAGCAGCACCACCTCCGGTTCCGCCTCTTCAAGCGGCCCGGCTCCGGCGGCGGCGCTGTGGATGTCGGGCTTGGGTTGGGGATCCGGGAGCGGAGGAAGCTCGGGAACGTGCTGTTTCTCGTCTTCTGCGGCGTCTGCTTGCTCCTCGGCGTCGTCAAGATCTGGGCGGGTGGCTGGTTTGTTTTCCCCGGCAATGACAGAGAATCCGATTTGCAGGTATGAAGGACAGGATCCTTCTGCACTATCAGCTTCTCCTTATCAAATTTACTTATCTTGTTCTGGGATCAGTGGCAACTGGCAAGTACGTAGTTGTGCCTGCTGAAAGCAACAGTTATCACTAATTTGTTTTATCACAAAACTGCGCCAGTTAGTTCTACAGTTACCCCTACCTGCAAGTTGTAGATTTATAACAGAAAGCTCAACAGTTCTATGAATATTTTTGTCGCTTGGTACAGCTCATGGTCAGGTGTTATTTTACAGTTTGAGCATAGTTATAGCATTTAATTTCAAATTGCTAATGTATGTCTAGAAAAATGCATTTCCGAAGCGCATGTTTTGGTATTGTATTGAAAATTGCCTGTGCTTTGTACATGTTTCTAGGATATGTCTATCTCCTTCTCCACTGATAAAGGGCATCAAGTTGATCATCACTTGGAATACATTGGAGGAAAAGAGATTGACAGGACGTTGATGACAGTGGAATCTAGCATGGGTGCTAGAGAAGACAGGGTTGCTGAGGCTAGTAGTATAGTTCCTGGCTTAGACCTGTCATTCATTTATCTATTGAATAATTTATCAAAAGTAACACATGTTTTGTGGTGTTTTGTGCAGACCTCTGATGTCTGGTCTAATCCAATCAGTACAAATTTCAGACAATGTATTGTTTCAAACTCTCATAAAAGTAAGTTTGTATGTCACTAATGCATTTGTTTTCTTTCTTCTGATCTTTATTAGCTTGATGTGTTTGTAATTTTGTAGATCAAGACTCTCACACGAATGGCTACATTCTCATAAATGCAAATGGAGGATTGAATCAAATGAGATTTGGGGTGTGAAATACTATCCTATATAGTGATGATAGATTGCCATCTGTGCTCTGGCTGATATCTGATGGCGCCATTTTCCGTATTGCAGATATGTGACATGGTTGCTGTTGCTAAGATCCTGAAGGCAAGTCTGGTTCTTCCTTCACTTGATCATACATCCTACTGGGCAGATGACAGGTTGGGATCCCTAGAGAACAGTCAACTGTAGGGTTGTTAATCAATGAAGTCATAATACTCATTCGCGTTTTTCTGTGGAATAGTGAATTTAAGGACCTTTTCAATTGGAGGCACTTTATAGAGTCGCTAAAAGAAGACGTTGATATTGTTGAAACTCTACCTGCTAAATACAGTCATGTTGAGCCTCTGGCCAAAGCTCCAGTATCTTGGTCCAAGGTTGGAACTGGATTTCTAACCATATTTTACATTCGGACATGATGAAATGTTGAAAACCTCACTCTTTTTTATTCTGGCCAGGTGAACTATTACAAAGATGAAATCCTTCCTCTTTTAAAAAAACACAAAGTCATTTACTTTACTCATACAGACTCACGCCTAGCAAACAATGGGCTTCCCAGTTATATTCAGAAATTGAGATGCCGAGTTAACTATAGATCTTTGAAGTATTCTCATACAATTGAAGATCTTGGTACTACATTAGTTTCAAGGATGCGCCAGGATGGAAGCCCATACCTTGCTCTCCATCTAAGGCAAGTTATACTCCACCAGCTGTTCCTTCCATCTATTAATGCTTCTGTTTGCAATTTCCTACAGATTCTAAGCGTTGTTTTTTTATACTGTAGTTTTTTTTTTAGTTTTATTGTTCCAACATAGCAAGATGAGATATTTTTATATCGTTTCTATCTGGAAACACAATTGGGATTATGATGCCATGTATCTTTAACAAAAAGTAAGCCTATGGACATGCAAATATGTGAATCTCACTGTAATGAGTATTATGGATAAAATAGATGATGTATATAAATGATGAATGATATTAAACAGGGGCAGTACTGGCCAGGCATTTCATGCACTTGTGAAAGTTCTAACCGTAATTAATCCTCAACATTGTTATTTATTCTTGTGAAATGTGAACCATAACTTCTCGCATCTTCAGTCACAAATAATGCTATGGAATTTCCAACTGTCTGAAGGTTTTGAGCTGCGTTTTTGCCCAGATGAAGAAGATTCACTTCAAACCTTAATAACCATAGGGATATGTCACATTATTACTTAATTTCTATCTACACCTGCTGGCTCATGTTTGCCTCCTAAGAAGTAAGAAATTTGAAAGGTTGGATGTGTGTTTATCTTTCATGTTTACAGGTATGAGAAGGATATGCTAGCTTTTACTGGTTGCAGCCATAACTTGACATCAGAAGAAGAGGAGGAATTGCGCAAAATGCGTTATGAGGTCAGTCATTGGAAAGAGAAAGAAATCAATGGAACTGAGAGAAGAAGTTTGGGTGGCTGTCCTTTGACTCCAAGGGAAACTTCACTTTTACTCAAAGGATTGGGTTTCACACCAAGCACCAGAATTTACTTGGTTGCAGGTGAAGCCTTTGGCAATGGAAGCATGCAGGCACTGTTGGATGATTTTCCCAATATTTATTCTCATTCTACACTTGCAACGGAAGAGGAACTTGCGCCCTTCAAAGACCATCAAAATATGCTTGCTGGTCTTGACTATATTGTAGCTCTCCAGAGTGATGTTTTTCTTTACACTTACGATGGAAATATGGCAAAAGCTGTACAAGGTCATAGGCGTTTTGAGAACTTCAGAAAGACAATTAACCCAGATAGGTAATACAATTTTCTTGTCAGAATCATAACTCATAAATGCTGTATGTTAACCCCATTACGCCTCTAGTGACCAAACACTAGTTATTTCTGCTGCAGAAAATTAGCCATACAAGTCTTACTAAACAATCTTCATTCCATGTTAAATGTTTAATTCTTTGTTTGCAGGATGAGTTTTGTTGCGTTGGTAGATGAATTTGACCAAGGAAGCGTGCCTTGGGAGATTTTCAGTTCCGAAGTTAAAAAGTTGCACAAAGATCGAATAGGTGCTCCATATTTTAGAGAGCCTGGAGAATTCCCGAAGCTAGAAGAGTCTTTCTTTGCAAACCCTTTGCCTGGCTGTATATGTGAGAAGCATAGTTAAGAATAAAGGTGTGATGATTCTCTAACCAGCCATACCTCTTAGTTCAGGAAATATATAACTCCCTCTGCTGCCTGCCTGCCAACTACCCTTTGCGATTTTGTTGGGGCTGTGATCATTGGAAATGTGCTGATGCAAGTTGAGACACAATCATGCACATTGTTTCAAGGTCCTTGAAAGTTGCATCAAGAGTAGCAGATGCTCTTTGAAGCCATCAAATTTAACATATCAATTTTAACACAACCGGAGCATATGGGAAGGGTGGCATACTACTAGTGATATCTTGGAAGAAATAGCCC
>BCLH01000090.1:230231-294123 GCA_001602315.1 Zoysia pacifica
CGATAATTCTAAGAAAAACAAGTGGTTACACTTATCAAGTGAAACTTAACAAAATCTATACATTTAATGTACAATGTCGTATTCCCAAAAAATAGTGGTTCAACATCACTTCTGCCAATGTAAATTTCAGACAGGGAAGATAGGGATGCGGAAACAAAGAAAAATACAAGATCAAAGCAAACTTCACAGAACTGCAATCCACTAAATAATTGACAATTCTTTTGTCTTCCCATGCTTCATAATTTCAGTTTAATTTTCTCGGACCATTTGAATATATCAGAATAAACCTGATCACCGCCAAGTTCCTCCCCAGTTGCTCCAGCAGCTATTCTGATGATGTCCTCAATCAAAGCGAAGTTCCCCATAATATCAACATGGGCACCACTTTGAGTACCCCGACCTTCCAAAAGATTTGAGGGTGGGGAATGGTTATATTCTCTCACGTAGGTCTTGCTGCCAGAAGGGTTGAAACGGGTTTTCCCACGCCATCCTTCTGCACACATGTAACCCGAACTAAGAACTGGTACAGTTTCGTCACCGTCAGCTAAGTAAACACCTCCCTTTAAACAGCTGCTTTCATCTCCACCCTCAGCAGAAGTGTCAATCTGAAAAGGAATGTAACATTCTGCCTGTTGAGCCAACTTGTACACATAAGCTCTTTCAGTAGGAATACCTACTCCGTACATTGAAAATATTTCCATGTCAGGAGCATTTGGTAACCTGAAATGAAATGATTATAAGATAAGATACTGGAATGAAAGCTACACACAAATACATGGGAGTGAACATGAAACAATAAAGGAACTTATAAAGGGACACATACTTTGTTTCCAGAGGGTTCGACCAATATTTGTAATGCTGGTACTTTGGATCATCTAAGTTATCAGCAATTCCATATGAAAAGTGAACACTTCCACGCTGCATCATCCTTGGAGCGACAAAATGAAGAAGGTCTACGATCGAACCAGCAGTGTAAACTTCGTAATCTGCAACTGCCTTTATCCCTCCCCACCCTAATTCCTGATACTCAGTCCAAATATCCCGACATGACGTATTTGAATGAGCAATATTGCGGCCTTTAACAGCACCCTGAAATGAATACAGTAAGGTTTTGCTCTCAATATAAAAGGAAATATGTTGCCTATTAATCTGCTCTTAGCCTTTTCGAACAATGCAACAGTTGTTATGTGCGCCGGGCTGACTTTTGGGCCTGGCATTGTAGCAACTGCGTTACTGTAGCAGTTCGTGCATTGTAGCGGTCCTGCTACTGTAGCAGATCCGTTACTGTTGGCACACGCAGCTAATTAAAATAACAATTTGTTAGGGTTTGTTAGTAGTTAGGATAAAGATTTGTTAGGGTTTGTTAGTAGTTAAGAGTTAGACTTTAATTATAGCAGAGTAGTTCTTTAGCTGGTTAGGAAAGGAGGATATTTAAGCAAATGTAATCATGAAGAGAAATGCAAGCATTAAGAAATATCAATTCTCTAGTCTACCTCAATTCTTCTAAATCTCATCCCCTTCACCATAGGGCGCAGAGGTGTAAAATCATGGCCAGTTACCAATCCTACCTATGAGCTACACAGCCAAGGGCCTGTAGTTTTGGGCACCGACGCCTTTGACAACCTGATATCACGATCCAGACGATCCGCACCACCACCAGCCGCCGCTAAACCTGTCCACGCTGCTGCCGTCGCCACCATGTCGGGAGATGATGATCTCAAGACTCTTCTCGCATCTATTATGAAGGAGCTCCAAAAAATCAAAGCCACGGTGGCCTCACTAGCCAACAAATCAGAGGTGAACATCCAAGCAATCTAACGCCTGGAACAAAAGCAAACCCAACTTGCTCAAGGTTCCACCTCCAACACCACCACCGCCCGCACCGAGGAGCACCACAACGACAGACCACTCAAATTTCAGAAGATGGATTTTCCAAAGTATATGGCAAGGGAGACCCGCTGCCCTTCATAAACCGCTGTGAGTCCTATTTTGTCCAGCAACACATCGCCGAAGACGAGGTGTGGATGGCATCATACAATCTGTTGGATACCGCACAACTCTGGTTCATGCAAATCCAACAAGATGAAGAGACGCCCTCGTGAAAGCGCTTTGCGGAATTACTTAATCTCCGATTTGGACCGCCCTTGCGCGCCAATCCTCTGGGTGAATTGACAGAATGCAAGCACACCGAGACCGTAGAGGACTACCAGGACCGCTTTCAGGCCTTACTGCCTCGAGCCGGTCTCCTCACGGAAGAGCAGCGCGTACAGCTGTTGACAGCAGGCCTTCAACCGCCTCTCAGCCTTAACGTCGAGACCCACAACCCACAGTCTCTCGCCGTCGCCATGAGCCTAGCCCGAAAATTAGAACTCCGAGATCAGTGTGCAGCTGCAGTAGAAACTATGCCATCACTGGACCGAGGCAAAGGGCTGCTACCAACCCCAATGCCGCAGGCAACGCCACAGCCGGCCCCAAGCAGCACGGTTCCACTTTCTGCCGCGGTGAAAATGGAAGGCCGGCATGTGAAACGACTCTCCACAGCTGAGATGGAAGAACGCCGGCGATTAGGTTTATGCTATAACTGCAATGAGAAATTTAGACAGGACCATAACAAGGTCTGCCAACGCCTCTTTCTACTGGAATTGGGAGATGAAGAAGAAGACAACTCGAAGACGAGCTGCTCGTCGAGGAGGGCAGAGGTGTTATGTGCGCCAGGATGACTTTTGGGCCTGGTACTAGCAGCTCGTGTACTGTAGTGGCCCCGCTACTGTAGTAGATCCGTTACTGTTGGCACGCGCAGCTAATCAAGATAAGGATTTGTTACGGTTTATTAGTAGTTAGGATCAAGTTTGTTAGAGTTTGTTAGTAGTCAAGAGTTAAGATCTTAATTATAGCAGAGTAGTTCTTTAGATGGTTAGGAAAGGAGGCTATTTAAGCAGATGTAATCGTGAGGAGAAAGGCAAGTAATAAAAAATATCAATTCTCTAGTCTACCTCAATTCTTCTAAATCTCATCCCCTTCACAAATCTCATTCCCTTCACCGTAGGGCGCAAAGGGATAAAACCTCGACCAGTTACCAATCCTACCTACGAGCTACGCAGCCAAGGGCCTATAGTCTTGGGCGCTGACGCCCTTGACAGCAGTCGAGTGTTCTACTAACTATAAAAAAAACAAAAAGCCTGATTGTTAACATTCCGGCTACTATCCTTGAGGGTAGTCAAGTGCTGTACATCATTAGCAAGAACATCATCTGGGCACAAACCTATTTATGGTGGCTAGAAGGTAAGCAGCACATTTATGTTGTTTGAACCAACATATCTGTGGATAACTACATAATGAATCTGTATAGAATACAAATCTGAAACCAAATGCGTAGCTAATAATGAATGTGCCCAATATATAGAAAGCACTGACAAGTTGTGGAAGAAAGTACCAAACCCAACAGCAAGCAAAGAGACATGCTTTTGAGTACTAACACGAAATTCTATCTGCTCAATTTCTGAAGGAGCCTCTACTACTTCTTTACCAAAAGAGACCAGTCTTCCATAGTTAACTGGCTCCGGTTGAACCTTGACATTTCCCCCATTGACGTCCTTAGAAACCTCAGAATCATTGGCTTTCTGCTTCTTAGCTTTACACTCAAAACCATCTTCTGGAGACCAATCCAATGCTCCCCATATAGTATCACCACCCTTGGGGATCATTGACATTGTTGAATCCCATGTACGGGTCATACGCATTAAATGCCGCAAAGTCTGAAGTCCAAGGAAGTCGGAGTCCATAAGGTCAGGTGCAATAGCTCTGTATGCAAACAAGTTAACTATAAGAGGAGGAGGAGGGTTGCTAATTCTCTTTCTTTTCTTCTCTATTGTAGAACAATTTTCCTTATATAAATCAAGAAGCATAAATCAGGATGATGAGGCATCCAGCAGCGTCAAAGTTCATGTAAAAATCAGAAAAATACATTATTCTTCAATTCATGTGCATGCAACATTTTGAATCCAGGAAATTAACTTGCTAAAACGTTAAATGGCAGAGTCTCTGAAGTAGCCATCACAATTCATTCCAGCTCACAGCTTGGATTCTCTTGATATGCGCTTATCTCTAATAAGCTCTCCAAAGGTACATAACATGAAGAACAGATCCTAACGCCTTAAGAGTGGGAATGCCTATGTTCTTACAATTTCAAGAGAGATGCTCAGAATCGTGCCTGCAATTTTATTACTGTCCATCTTAAGGAATCAATGTAGCGCTAGTTGACTTTGGTATATGTTTACTTTATTGCAGTTAACCATGACTTTAGATTCTTTTTGTTGTTATAGAACACAGTATTTTACAGGGTAACGCTTAATGGAAATTTTCCACTATTCCCTTGCATTTGAGAAATGTTAATCAGTTTATATTCCTGAACAAAATAATTAGACTTCATTAGCATACTTCTACGCTATGTTTATGTGAGCAAGATATGGATGAAAATTAGTATGCCAGCACATAGTAATCTACGTTTGAAAGCTATTATCATTGGTGGTACCACTGGGAGTCAGAAAAATCAGATAAGAGCACATCATGTTAAAAATGATAAGCATAATTATAGTGAAAGGAGTTACTTAAGAATGTCCAGAAAAGAAAAATATATAGACAACTAACATTAGCAGAGGTAATATGCAAGCTGTAGGATGATGTGGTAACATATACAAGAATATATCATTAGTGAACTAATCAGAATGCAATCTAATGAACCACATTTTGAAACAATATGATCTCAGAAAAATCCTGGCAACCACGATCACCATAGTCTTAACTTTGAATTACCTGGCAACAGCGACATCTTTGGCTTCAGATGAGAAAAGCCCCGCAACAGCCTTGGGAACTCCCAAGAAAGGTCCACCGATATTCATTACTGCTTTGATATGCTTTGCACACCAGTTTGGACCCCCGCCGCCTCCCATGGGAGGAGGTGCTTCAACCCATTTCATAAAATGCAGAAAATAGAGAACCCCCATGGAGTGTGGGATCACCACCACCCTATTTCCGCCGTTAGTTGCCAACAGTAGTTCAATGTTACTCTTTATTCTGCTCAAAGTTTGATCACGAACCTGCACAGGGTAATCCATTAGAAATATGACCTATTCTAGACCAGTATAAACAAATTGTGGTGAACATAGCCAAGCATCAGAACTAGGTAGTAAATCCATAAGACATCTAAAATCTGAGTAATTACTGGCAATAAGGTCCTTGAAGAAGGATACCTCAGTATTCTGGAAAGACAACCTCCAATCATATGCAGCCATGTACATGGTTTTTTCTTCATATCCAATACGAGCTAAATTGGCAATTAAGACTGCCCAAACAAAATATCCAGGGACAAAGTAGTCTGCTGCGACAAGACCTGTAACTGGCCTCACCCTTATTCCTGGCTTGTCTAACCCAGTGTCATTGTCCAATGACATATGTTCGACCCAGCACAAAGGTCTGAAAAAAGTTACAGGTCAACTGCTGAGAAAGAGAGAACAAGACACTGAAGCCAAAAGTAACACGGGTTGCTTAGATGCACAAGCACAATAGTCGATACACATCCATGATTGACATGCTAAATATGCAACACTACGGATGCCTTTTTAGTTCAATTGAAATAGTAGTTCATTTCACATAACAACTAATGTTATTTGTATGAGATTCTTCAAGTGCTCAAGCAAGATTTATTGATTTTATAATGAGCACAAAAAATGGAAATTCAAATACCATAGAAAATAAACAGGATGCGATTCCTTTTTTCCTGGAGTATCTAGAATATATTTGGGCCCAATGTGGATTGCTTCACTTCAAGTAAAAGACTTACATGAAACTAATGTTCAACCCAGAAGCTAGTTCAAATAAGGCTTAAAAGCAACGATCAGCAGATATGCTTTTAAAAGTTCTGATTGGCAATGAAAACGTAAACAGTAAACGGTGGCTAGTCGGTGACCTAAAGTTTAGCGTTTAAATGATCTACACGAATTTAGACGGAGTTTAAACGGGCTAAACATTTTCCTACTGTGGCACATTCGATAGAGGAAAATAGAGACCGGTAGTAGGAAAAAAAAAGGAAAAAGAAAAAGAAAAAAGAGGAAAAGGAGAAGGACTGTCGGACTCGGCCCAACTAGCCAATCGGCCCATCCCACACAAGTCTCTTAGGTCATACTCGTGCGTGACCGTGACCTTATCCAGAGTCCAGACCACTCTTTCCTTGCTCCTTCGTCTGGCGGCGGCGACTGGCGGTGATGACGACTTTTGGGATGGCGGAGCAGGGCAGTGCGGCATGGCGACTCGACTTCTGGCGTCGGACGGCGGCTCGACTCAAACATCAGCGTCGGGCAGCAGTGCTTGCGCGAGTGCACAGTGGTGGACGAAAGCGGCAACGGCGAACGAGGTCAGGTGCTGCTCGATTCCCCGCCCGATCTCCCACTCGCGCAGCTGCCGCACTGTCTAGACGCCGGATTAGACGGGTTTTTTGACGGATTAGACGGATTTTTGGCGGATAGACGGGTGAACCGTCTAGCAGACCAATTAGGGGCTAAACTGTGCGGTCGGCCTCCGTTTACCGTCTACACCGGTCTAAACGGCCGTCTAGAACCGTTTAGGAAAACATTGCTGATTGGTACTCTACCCTCACCAGAAAGCATGCAACATGGCTTTCAACAAAAGAAATACCTAAATAATATAACCACTAGAAGGAACTGATGTATCTCAATCAAAGTCTACAATGCACGCCCAATACCATGCAACATGCTTCTTTTTTTTCATTTATATTGCAATATTTCTCCAAAACTCCAAAATTGAATGTTCAAAGAAAACAAAACTCCAAATTCATTTGTTCAAGACAGTTCTACGTCCCCTTCAACTCAAGTCAAATCAAGGAAGCAGGATGCACATCTGCAAATGCCATTTGTCACTTGTGTGAAGTCCGGTTCTTAACAGAAGTTCCAGCATAAAGATATTCATACGACCACAATCACATGTCAAGAAACTCTATATTTAACTAAACAGCAAATTGGGCCAAGTCAAATCACCAATGTACAGAATATGGACAACAAAACTCTGAGCCCTTGCACAAGACCACAATAACAATTACAAACAAGAATTCATGAGGAATCACCATTATTGGCATCCATATCCCAATAGAGCAACTTACAACTGATAAAATCATACAGCTTTCAGAAGAACTGGAACAAAATCCCATAATCAGCAGCTCGAATGCACAAAAAAATTGAGTCCTGACAATACACTACTTGCAATATTGCCAAAAAGAACACACAAACGACAGTATCATTGGAGACTGGAATGTTCCGATAAAGGCACGAACCTTTGTCTAATGACCAAACAAAGTAAAGCTTGAAGGACAAGCAATACAGGAAATAACGACTCGATCCATCCGTTATAAGTATAACCCACACAAATTCGTGCACACAACAGCGGCACCAAAATTAAATGTACGCACACAACAGCAACCTGACAAGGTAGGATATCGGATAAGGCGGGGAGAAGAGCAAACCTCTTGTAGACGTCGCCAAATGTGCCGCCCCATAGATGCTTGCGGAAGAGCCCCTCGGCGCATTGGTGCCCCTCCCAGAGCTCGAGCCCTCCAGTGACGATCCCGGGTACGAAAACGACGGGGTGCTTGACGCGCAGCCCCTCCTTCTGCAACTTGACCCCGGGCGGGTCAGGGAGCGGCCCCGTGATGGCCTCGGTGACGTACTGCGGGAACGACGCCGGCATCGCGTTGTATAGGAAGAGCAGCAGCCACCACAAGGAGCACACGCACCCGACCAGCCAGCAGCAGCTGTCCACGCACGACCATACTTGGCCTTGGTCCGCCGCGTCGCCTCCTTCGACGGCGGCTGCTTCTTGCGCCCCCCGTCTCCACCCTTGTCCTCATCGTGGTCGGACCCTTCCGAGGACGGCGGCGGCGGCTCCTCCCGCTGCGGCTGCTTCCGCCGCCGCAGGAGCGACATGGCGGACGTCCGCTCAGCGGTGGGTCGATGGCTACCTGCGCGGGCTCACCCGCATCATGGGCCCGCGGCGGGGGCCGGAGGGGAGGGAGCGGTAGGAAATCCTATGCAGCGGAGGAAGCGAGGCAAGGAGCCCAGAGGCGTCCGGCCCCTGTCGTGGCGTGGCCGTGGCGGCTTCCCGGGGTTGGCGTTTCTGAGAGATCGCGAGCGAGAGGGAGGGGAGGGAAGGGAAGAGGCCCGTCCCCGCCAGACCAGAGGGGTCCATAGCGACCGCTCCCGCGCATCCGGTGCACGCAGACACTGGTTCATTGAGCTGTAGGGCCAATGCCCAGGGAAGGGACGGTGTAGGAGGACTCACTCCACGTGAGATGCAGAAGTCGCAGGCGTGGCTGGCTCGACTGGAGGGACCTCGTGGGACCAAAATGGCGGTGAGATAAACGATGACGTGGGCCCCGTAACGGTTGCTACCACAATAGTTTCGAGATTTTTTTTTCTGTAGTTTTGCTACAAAATTAAATTGATTCATGTGAAATTCTTGTAAAATTTCTTCAAAATTCTGGAGGTCTCATTCTGCTCACGTCACTGAAGTGGCCACAATTGTATTCTGAACGAGTCTAGCACTAGATTTGGACAAAAAGAAATGGTATAAAACACTCTTTGGCATAAAGAAAAGAAATAAGAAATAGTATTCTCCTCATGTCGCAGCTCAACAGGGAAAAGTGGTTAGGCGTCGCATTGGAGAGGCATGGGTAGGGAGGGTGTCGGCAGTGTCCAGTGGGGCCTTTTTTGCATCATTGATCTTGATCCGAGCCCTAAACATATATTCAGGAGGTGCACGCAAATTGTTTTATGAGCGACACCGACACAACTGTCCGGAATAAGGTTCCCTTATTGCTGGACTGATTGAAACGGCAGGCAGCATCGCGTTCCGTTCAATGTTCATGTTGTCACGTGCAGCACCTCGTGTTCCGTGAGTTTCCCGTTGGCGAGAGCTTGACACTGAGACGCGGCAGTAGCTAGACGTGCATCGGTGGATGCAAGCGCAAGTGGTTGATTCAGGCCTGATTCAGTTCGGCCCTAGGCTCTTCTAGCGGCCTGACGGTTTGATTAGATTTGATCGCTTCATTTGACGATGCAGCCCACTTCCTTTGGCACCATGCGGTCCATACCTGTGAGCTTGGTGACCGGACTGTCACCTGCGCAAGATGATGGGCCGAAGAACATCTTCGTTCCTGGCCCAAGTGGATCCGGGACCACTACCTGTTGGCTAATCATCCGATCAGCGCCTTCTAATCATTGTGCCCGCCGAGACGCAGACAACGGAGCTTTATTCGTGCTAAGCTCAGCTAAAGACGAAAACACTGGAGCAGTTGCCGCATTAGCAACCCCACGATGGCGAAGGAGCGAGACCGGATACCGCGGGAGGCGTGTTAGTTGGGAGACAGCACGAGCCCCACCACACACCTCACCTCCGCGTCCGCCCGTCGACGATGCCCACCGGACGCCACATGATAGGAAAGCGCCGCGCGAGCGACCGCCCGTCCGGGTGAGCTTGAGGCAGGGCAGAGGGCGCTGACGGAAACCGGGAGGAGCGCGCGCGATGCCATGACGGGTTGATGCTGAGTGGGCGCGACGGCGGACGGCAGCGACGGCGTCGTGGTTGGTGCGGTGGTTCTGGTGGGTACCGGCCGGCCACAAAACCGCGGTGCATGCACGCGGAGGCGACGGCCGTGGCTGGTTGCCCGGCCGAGGCGAGCTATACGTACTACGCGAGGAACGAGACAAAAAAAAAAAGGGCTCGGCAACGTTGCCGCGGCGTCGCACAGATAAGTTCGTTAAACCCACTCCTGCACCAGACTAACACGACTGCTTGTCATTTTGTCAGGCTGTACGAGACGCATTCCAATCACGGCAGATTTGAACCTTTGCCTTCCCTTTTCACGAAACTACCCCACGGTACGTAGGGACCGGACTCCGGAGCAGGCTGCAGAAGCACCTGCACCGCTGCACGGCTAAAAAAGGTTCTCTGCTCTGGCAGATCCACAGCACAGGCGGCCAGTGGCGCGGGACCCACGGGCCAGTGGCGAGGGAAGGGTCATCGACGCGCTTTCGCATTGATGGTGCCGCAGCAGCAAGCGGCGCCGGCAGCGGCTAGCGAGCGCCGCAACCCCACGGCGACTCGCCTCTCGCACCTCCTGCCATTTACCAACAACATCGGATCTTAACCCGCCATTAATGCTCCCAACCCGAGCTCGAGATCAGAGAAGTGAGTGAGGCAGCTCCTCGTGCGGGCGAGGCACGAGGATCACGGCACGGCGTGCCGTTTATAAACGCGCCCGCCCCGACCGCCCGCGGCCGCGGCTCGGTCACTCCGCTTTTCCGTCGGCCGCGACCACTGTCACTTGCCACCGCGCGCGCGGCGCGTCTGTGAGTGAGCTGTCCTAGACGGCGCGCGGCGCGTGGGTGGGCACCGACTCCTTCTGGGGGAGGATGCTCACGTGCATCGCCTGCTCCAAGCAGCAGTTCGCCGCCGGCGGGCCGCCGCTGCACGACCTGCCGGAGGATGAGGACGTCGTCGATGCTGGCGTCGGCGTCGGCGGCGCCGCGACGCCTGGCACGCGGCATGCCATCAAGGCGCTCACCGCCCAGGTGGGTTCTCGACTTCTCGGCACTAGGGAGTGGAGTTCGCGAATCTCGATCTCTTTTTCTCATTTCTTGGCGTTCTGGTTAGTTGACGGCCGGTTTGGAATCAGCGCAAAATTATCTAATTTAGGTCCTTGGGATTAATCAGTCTGTGCAATCGATATGGAACTTCGAAGCTTGAGCGTTTCAAGGATCAGATCGGATGTTGACCGTTTTTTTTTTTTTGGGGGGGGGGGGGGGGGGGGGGGTTCAGATCAAGGACATGGCGTTGAAGGCGTCGGGCGCGTACCGGCACTGCAAGCCCTGCGCCGGCTCCTCCGCGGCCGCCTCGCGGCGGCACCACCCGTACCACCACCGTGGCGGCAGCGGCTTCGGCGGCTCCGACGCCGGCTCCGGCTCCGGCTCCAAGCGCTTCCACTACGCGCACCGGCGCGCCGGGAGTTCGGCGGCCTCGACTCCGCGGGTGCGCAGCGGCGTCGCCGCCTTCTCGAGCGGGGATGTCACGCCGTCCATGAGCGTGCGCACCGACTTCCCCGCGGGCGACGAGGATGACGAGGAGATGTCGTCAGCAGGCGGCGGTGGTGGCAGTGGCGGCGACGGCAAGGACGAGGACGCCAAGGAGTGGGTGGCGCAGGTGGAGCCCGGCGTACTCATCACCTTCGTCTCGCTGGCGCAAGGTGGAAACGACCTCAAACGCATTCGGTTCAGGTGCGTTCATTCGCCTACTTTAGATGAATCATCATTTTTAGTTAACAAATCGGATTAGTTGATCAGAGAAGATTGCATTTGCCTTGTGGTCTTGAGCGAACTATTGAGATTTTGTTGTACATACAGTACATGCGCATAGAGCGATGTTTGGTGGTGAAATTGCTAAGCATTTGCAGCTACTTAGATGAGACAAAACGTCATTTTTGGGGTACAGCTTCTTCTGAACTACCTGTCCTCAGATGTGCCAATGAGAATTGCAGTGAACCTGTGGTAAATGGGTAAAGACTAAAGTACCGTTTGTAAATACAATTTGAGACAGTAAAACCCCTAGGATCATCTGGCTATACAATCTGTCCTGATTTGATGACTCTCATGTTTTAAAATTGACTGAAATGATTAATATCCCTTACCGTTTTATCCCTGTTTGACTTCTTTTTAACCCTCCTGTTCTGCGCCTCAAAAGCTTTTGCTAACGACACATCACGCTTATCTCTAATCAACCATCTAGATCAAGAAGAAATTTGGAAATCTGTTGCACGGTAATAGTGTAACCTAGTTTCTCAGCCTAGCAGAATGGAATCCAGACTCATTGGCCTTGAGGGATGAAAAGCATGCCATAAAATAAATACCAGCGTGACTATTACGCTGCTCACCCCTATGCAACCTGATTAGATTATCCCTAAAATACACATCTTACATGCTAATCTATGTGCAGCGTGTGGCTTTCTAAACTGGCTTTCCCGCTGCCCATACGCTTCATAGTAAATAAATTCCTTATTATTCAGGTTTTACTATGTGGTCACTGTGCATAGGAACAACCTGGTGCATTGTTAATAACAATCACATTAGACAAATGGGGATACCTCATTCATCGTCAACTATATGACAGAGTCCATTTAACTCCTCACGTGCTGCAGCCAGGCCGAAGTCCATACATGTCGGCATGCATGTTCTAGAGTAAGAGATTTGGAGTTTTAAGCCATTCATTCAATAGGTTAAAGGATCACGTCAGTTGCCCACCGTGGGTGCCCCAGTGCATCAATGGGTTTTGAATTTACTTCTAGTACACTGGGGGCAAGTCCAGCTCGTGCAGTTGTGTGCTGTTTTGGTGTGCCCATATCATGCACTCCTAGTGGAGATGTTGCACTCATTCAGGAATAGTAATAACACTGTAGGGGATCAAGGCACGAGAGGCCCACAATACATTTGTTCTAGTATATTATCAGTAAAGAGGCTAAATGGAAGGAGATTAATGGAGCATACAAGTGTTACTGCTGCCCCGCTTCCTTTTGGCCTTATTGCTGAGAAATGGTTGGTATTCGTTTGTGGTTGTATTGTGTATATGTAGTTTGGGTCCCACCACAAGATAATCAAAGGGAGCTGTCCAATCTAGACCTCTGATTGGCAGAATATTTCTAAGCATATGGGCATCCTATTACAAGTAACAGTAGCACACAGATTTTACAAATCACCATTGTAGACCTAATCGGGATACTATAAAAAAAAGGAAGATTGCATTCAGAGATGTGGCTCAATAAATTTGTAGTGTTCAGATTGGGTTTATAACGGTTCTTTTAAGATCTACCATGAGTATATTAGTACGCTTATTACTCCTACTGATTGATAAGATTCTCGGGAGTTCCTCATGGCCAGCTATACTCATTGGTCCCCTCCAATAGTATAGATATATTCATATGGATGGAATACCAGCTGGATCCTAGTAGGTGAGTGCAGGCATCTTGTTTTTTGTTTATTGGTTCTAGGAATAGATCTGAGGGGAGGAGCCTCAGATGTAGTCTGCGGATCACTGGTTTGGTTTTGTAACGTTGTTTTGACAGCCAGTGTTGCCGCACATGCCATCATGTTGAGCTTATTGATCAGTTGATTAATCTCCTTTCTTTGGAATTTTACTGCAATTCTGGGGGTATGCAAACCAGTAACCACAGGCAATCTTAAGCATACAATTGGATTTTTGACCGTTTAGGTATCCATTCTAAATGATGTTCCATATTTGAGGAATTTATCAGCTCTTCGTCAGTTGTATATTTACATCTTGTTCTATAAAAGTTTTCCACAGCTCTAATTTACCAAATTTTGATTTTGTTCATTTGCATGTAATGGTAGCCGTGAGATGTTCAACAAATGGCAAGCACAGAGATGGTGGGCTGAAAATTATGATAAAGTAATGGAGCTTTACAATGTCCAGAGGTTTAACCAAGCTGCACCTCTCCCCAACTCTCCAAAATCCGAAGATGAGGTGAGTGAACTACTCAGTTTACATTTGATCGCTTTCTGTAACTACATCAGGCTTCTATAACGAACACTAGTTTTTTTTTTCTTACGGCATTTGTTTCCTGTAGAGCTCCAAGGATGATAGCCCGGTAACACCGCCCCTGAACAAGGAGCGACTGCCACGTACTTTCCACAGGCCATTGTCAGGTGGTGGAGCATCCTCATCAGATTCTCTTGAGCATCACTCGAGCCGCTACTGTAATGGCCACCACCGCCATCATGGACACCAGTGCTGTGACTCAGTGGGGCTGGCATCGACACCAAAGTTGTCAAGTATCAGTGGAGCCAAGACAGAAACCTCATCGATGGATGCATCCATGAGGACAAGCTCCTCCCCTGAAGAGGTCGACAGGTCTGGTGAGCTCTCGGTTTCCATCAGCAATGCAAGCGATCAGGAGAGGGAGTGGATCGAGGAAGATGAACCTGGTGTGTATATTACCATCCGGGCATTGCCTGGTGGCATCAGAGAACTTCGCCGTGTTCGGTTCAGGTTCGTTTTCCATGGTGCCTCAGTGATCTTCAGTTAGGATTCTATTAGGATAATTTTGCAATTCAGAATGTCAATTGAGTTTTTAGCTGATGAGAATATGCTGAAAATCAGGAGGAGCATCTAAGCTTTCACTGAAATCCATTTCCACAATTCCTTGTGTTTTTTCCCCTGTAGATACGTGAAACATGATCGCTTATATCACCCTTTCTGCTTGCAGCCGGGAGAAGTTCAGCGAGATGCATGCTAGGCTATGGTGGGAAGAGAACCGGGCGAGGATACACGAGCAGTACCTCTGAGAAGAAACGCACCCATCACTATCAGAACAACATAGAAAGAGTGATGCTTTGGTTGAGCGGATAATCCATGCTTGTACATCTGGAACTAACACTTCACCTCTCCGAGCAACCTTTGCTTGATATTTTTACTAACCTAGAGCCCTCCTGTTTCCCTGTAATCCTTGTGCTCGTTCAGTTCTTTTTTTTCACGGTTTTCTTTAATTTGGATAGAAATTTTGGGTAAGGAACTCATTTAGTCCAAAAGTGTATTTTAGCTGGAAAGAATAAGAAGGTACTTTGGATGCTGAATTTATTAAGGGCCTGTTTGGATCATAAGAATTGAAATCCTTTCTATGAATTAGATTCCAGGAATTGATTTATCTGGAATTGAATCAGCTGGAAATTGATTCATTTCCATTATTTTTGTTTGGGTCCATTGAGAATTCAATTCTTAGAATTAAATTCAAGATGTTGTTTGGCTAATTGCATCAAAATTAGTTTTCTGCTCACTCGGCTACTACTCTATTGAGCTCGGGTATACTGAAAAACTCACATACAACAATTGAGCGATCCAACTACAACGAACTAGTACTTCTCAGAAATACAAAATGGTTCAGTCGAGCAATAAGGCTCCATAGAGATGTACCAGATCAAGCACTGAAAAACAGGTGCAAGGATTTGAACAAAGGGAGAGATGGCATACTACGTTGGTACCTGGTTGCCATTCTTCAAAGGCAGCAGTCTCTGACGATGGTGATGCAGATGACGGCACTGCATGATTCGAGGGCTGCAGGGGAGGGCGCAGTTCTGTCCCAAGTTGGCAGGTGAGTTGGGGTTGATGGAGTAGCGCCGCAAATCAGGGACCACAGGGAGCAGCAGAGCGACTCGGGGACGATGGGAAGAAGCGGCGCCGGTCGGTTTGATGGGGAGCAGCAGCTGCGGCATCGGGGCCCCTCTCGCGGTGGTGGCGGCGCAGCACCGGCGGAGTCCGGGGCTCGAGCCTGACGAAGTGGAGAGTGGAGATCTGAAGAGACCGAGAGAGCGCAACTCGGTGACGACGAGGAGCAGCAGCATCAGTCGGATTGATGGGGAGCAGACCCCTCCTGCAGTGGTGGCGGTGTGTGTTGCCAGCCCGCCAGTGAAGTCGGGAGCATGAGGTTGATGAAGTGGAGAATGTGGATCGGGAGAGACCGAGAGATTTCAGTGCTTTCCTTGGTTTTGGGTCGGAATCTGCCCCATGCGACCAATTCTTCACTGAAAATGAGCCGAAATTGTCAATTCAATTCTGTAAGCTTGCCAAACATGTCAGTGTTTAGAATTTGATTCAATTTAATCCAATTCCGAGGAAACAAACATGCCCTAAGAGATGTTTCCAGTAGCAGCACACATAATACGGGTGATGAAAATATGTAGACGGTAGATAGCCAACTGATAATGTATGCATCATGCAAGCCTCTGGTGTTAGAAGGATGAAGTACAAAGGTTCAATTTATTTTTTTTGTTGAGCAGCGTTTCTGAAATTTTCCGATTTCCTTGATTTACATATCCTAGGAGCATCTCCGTAATATAATCATTTCTCAATAAAATTCATATACCAGTATGAATGATAGATCGGAAGTGAAGTACACTAGGCTGCCAAATTCAGAGGTACTGTTTTCCAAAACAAAATCAGATGTACTGAGACACTGATTTGTACTTGACCACAAAAAGAAAAGGCAGTTCAAGCGTGCAACTTATCCAAAACAAAACATGGCGGTAGAAGACAATACATCATGCTCTTTAATGAACAAAACATCAAAGTTGCAAAGATATCGACTTAACAACGAATTCAACCAATCCTGCCCCAAAAGAAAGAATGATAGCATAAACAATAGATAAAAGTGAAGTATAAAAAAATAGTATTAGTTTAGACAATTATTGGTATGATAGAGCTAAATGTAGTTTCTAATCAAACTAAAGCCATTTCCATAGTGCGATTAGCTGATAGGCATCCGCAATAAACTTCTACGTTTCCATAGTACTGTACTTAATAAAGAAAATGCCCTTAAGTGTGCTACCAAAAATGTACCAGCTTTCTTCAATGACAGGCGTGCGTAGCAAACTGACAAAAATGTGAGTCATATCTCCACGTTTCCAGGACCGTATACTGGCGGCTGTAACTGCATTTGCCTGTGTAGCTAAAAACAGTCAAACTATCACCTAAACCTAGCTTGCACCCAAAATTTAGGATTCTGTGTGAAGTAACAAGTTAACTGTTGCGAGCTGCAAGAAAAGCATGAAATCAGTGTAAACTTCGTCACATGGTGCCGACAAGCTTTCATGTGAATTAAGATATTTGGATCCCAATATAGCATGTAATTCATAATCATATTAAAGATGAAAAAGAGACACGAAGACAGCCTAGTGCGTGCTGAAGTAGAATGGAGCATGGATCTTTTGCCATGTTTAGTTGGAAGCAAGTCACTAAGAAAATATAGCAATAGCTCATACCACCAGAAGACTCAGAAATATAAGTTTTTCTGCCACATATAATCAGTGCAACATGCTTATTCATTGGGCTCACCGCTATTGGTACTTTGAGCAGGCATAATTGAACTAAATCAACTGATCAACACATTCATGCCAAGTCTGGAAATGCGACACGGAAAACATAACTAGAACACTATAATGTACTAGCAAAGTGGATTTCATTGATTGGAAGCTTGCTTAGATGAACAGACGAAGACTATCTACAAACATTTGATCACCATTCCTTTGGCAACTCAAGACATGTCAAGTAAGTATTGGAAAGAAAGAAACGAAACCAAGCACAGGCACCTGATTAATGTTGTCTATACTTTGTCATGGAACATTATGCAAGGCCACTCTCCTGTCCCTTTGCCGAGAGCCGCTTGAGGAACTCGTATGTTGTGATCATGGCGGTGGCTGACAATGACATGGATGCCCATCTTGGGCCAAGCCCCCTGTAACAAGCACTCCACCCACCTTCCTTGATCAGCCTCCGCACTGTCCTCCCTATGGTAATCGGCTCCCCACCACCATCCATGACCTGCATCCTGGTCTTGATGGTGTCCAGTGGCATGGTCACAAGTGCCGACGCACCACCAGCCATCGCGGCGCTCACTCCCTGCACTACCATGACAGTCTTGCAGCCTGGCTGCATTGAGGAATCCCCATCACCAAGGTCAATTTCCTGAACACCGACACCATACTCGCACAAATAGCAACCAATTCCACTCCAAATTATCTTCTGTGTCACCGAGTAAGTTGCCCACCACACCGCATTGGAGGGGGCGTAGGTTAGGATGGACATGCCGAAGCCTCGGTACAGGCCATTGATGCCTTCTGACGCTAAGATCTTGCGGAAGGCGTCGAGGCCGCCACAGTAGCGGGACGAGGCGCAGGTATTACTCTGTACCATGAGGCGCTGGCTGATCACGTCGATGGGTGTCCACACAACCTGAGCTGCGACGGCCGCGGCAAGGCCTGCAACTGCGCCGGCGGCCGCCGATGCTGCCGGTTCGGGGGCGCCAAAGTTGAGCGCAGCCGGGCCTACGGCAGAGCGCGTGGCCTCGAGCGCGCCCATGTAGAGCGCGCGCGCCGGGACGGTGCCGGCGAGGGAGGTGGCGAAGCCGCGATAGAAGGCAAGAGGCCCCTCCTGCCGTAGGATGGCGGCTGCCGCGGCGACGGTGGAGTGCGGGAGCGCCGTCCCCGCCGCCGAAACCGCTGGAGCAACCTGGAGACGCGTCTTGAGGACGACAGCGGGGTAAAGCGCCGCTGAGACGGCAGAGAAGAGGCCAGCGCCCACGACGAAGAAGCGTGCCTTGTCGAGCCGCTCCCAACGTATGTCCTCCGGGAGCTGCAGTCCCTGGGATCCCTCATCCTTCTCCACCGCCGATTCTGGCGGCGGAGGCGCGTCCCGGCGATCTATGGCCTCTCCTCCATGCCGGCACACCGGAGAGAGCAGCACGTGTTAAGATAGGCTTCCTTCCCCACTTATCACACGATGTATGCGTCTTTGAGAAGCGGAGGCATATTCGCAGCAAGTGTCGGCGCGGCGGCGGTGGCGGCGGCGGCTAGGGTTTTGGCGGGGGAGAAACCAAAAGCCAGGAAGCCAGGAAGCGACGCAGCGAAGCGAAGCAAAGGAGAGCAAGAGGAAAGCGGTGAGAAGAAAGAGGCGAAGGGTGTGGAACCCACTGCGTCCGACGTGGCACTACCACATTATCCGAACTCACTTGGGCCGTATTTCGGGATAATGGACTACTTTCAGGCCCGTTCTTGCAGCAAAGGACGTACTTTCCTCCCTTCTTTAATTAATTGATATTGTTATTGGTTTTTACATTCAATTTTAACTATTTATTTTATTAAAAAATTGTTTGAATGTTTAAAATTTTAATTTTAAGTTGTGACTCAATTAACTCTAATGATAAATTAAGTTATAACAAGTTATATAACATTTATTAAAATTTTCTAATAAAATAAACGATCAAAATTAAATGTAAAAATCAACAGTGACATCAATTAAAAAACCAAAAAAATAATACTGTAAGTAATTTTAGGATAGCTTGCCGAGAGAGCGAGAGATGAATCATCCATGAAGAAAATCACTGGACGAACTACAGGATATAGGATATACTGGAACCAAACCAGATTCTAAAATAAAATTTCACGGGTATCCCTTGTTTCTCAATTCCATGTTTTTAGCACCTCTCAGATTGAATCCTCGTAGAAACAACGAATGCCTGATCTGGAACATCTGAAAAATGAACGAATTCTTGCAAGCCACTGTACAAGTGTGGATAGAAGTAGTAGCTGATCTGCGCTATAATTTTTCATTTACATTTCGATCTACAAAGATGTAAAAATCACGCAGGTCGCGGCTGCCGCGCGCCGTTCCGCACATAGGGCTCCTCCATATACATATCTGAGTTGCTCATAGGCGCCACCATGGCCTCAGCTCCGCAATGAGTATGCGATTGTATGAGGCGATCAGAAAAGACTATTCTTCTCGAGAATAGCTTCAGTTCAAATAAGACTGCAGACGAGAAGCTGCACATTTGTGATTGGTGGTGCGGGTGGTGCTTCATACATTCTCAGTGCATATTATAAGACGTTCAATATTTCTCCGAAAGGGAATTGTGCTTGAAAGATCTTAAAAAGCATAAGTAGACATACGTCTAGTCATAGCCAAGGGAGAATGCACAATCCTTTCCCCTTGTTTTGCAGAAGAAAGCAACATCCCATGATAACAAGAAATACTGCTACAAAGTTATTGTGACACTGAAGACCAGTGACAATTCATTACATGTAGAGGCCATCAGGGACGCCTTCCTTCTTCTTGTACATCACCTTCTCCTTTGCCTTTTTGAAATCTGCATGTGTCACCTAGAGAGCCAGAAAACCATATATCACGATAAAGAACAGCCTATGATAACCATGTATATGTTCATATATAACCTTACCCATAATTGAACCATATATGTTAATATATAAGCCTAATATAAAGAACGGCCTATCACGATAGGCAACATGACACGTCTTACGTCTGTGGCTCTGTGCTATAGGAGCAAGCCAAGCTGTTTCTATTTAAGAAAGTTTATTTTCCAAAATTGAGTCAACTCACAGAGTTGCACAACAATCATAATTTCTGTTTCAGTAGTACAGATATTATCACTGGCAACTGCTCAAAATAAGAAACCCATAACAAACGTGGACAGCACATTTCTGTCTTTATCACTTTTTGTTGTTATTAGAATCAGAACAATTGACATCTGGATGCAAAACATACCCAACTATTTCTAGCAACTTATTGCAAAACATAATTTACGCTTCAGCAAATCCCAAAATAAACCGGCAACACAATGAGAATAGTATCAGCCATGAGCTAGAATCAGTATGCTGCATATTTGTTTTCTAATGCCAAATTGTATACAATGAATGTTGGGGAAAATAATTTTGCTCGGCAGCAATGTGGTGGTCACATTGATATTGTGGGGAAAATATTTTCCAAAAGCTGACAGATCTTGTTTCCAAATAGCAACGAAGGCCTTAAAGGCCTTTCTCAACCTTCAATAAATGCCTTCGGGGATGTCTCTACCCCTGGGCTGACTAGAAGGATCAAGCAGGTGTAAATGATGCACAAGCTCAAGCTGCTATCCACAACTTCTAGTAATATGGGAAGCTGAGGAAGAAACATGTGTGCATATAAACGTGATGTAATTCAAATTGGCATGCAACAAGTAAATATTAACTTTCTACCATATGCACCTCCTAAAACGTGCAATTATGATAACTAACGGTATGGTCCAACCATAGTCCCAAGTAGTTACTATTCCATAGAAAATGAGAGATTGACCGCATTGGATACTTTTACGCACTCAAAAAAAAATTAAATGGATTGAATAAGAAAAAAATCAGCCTTACCTTCATCCTACGCTCTCTAAGTGCAAGCAACCCAGCTTCCGTGCATATGGCTTTAATATCAGCACCTGAAAACTCATCCTTGGTCATCACAAACTCTTCCAGGTTCACATCATCAGCCAACGTCATCTTTGAAGTGTGTATCTACATATATTACAAGTTTCATAAGAAACAGCTGATTTCTCAATCCATTAGCATGAAGTTTGAAATTCAGAGAGTACCTGGAAGATGCGCCGCCTAGTTTTAATATCCGGCAAAGGAAATTCTATCTTCCGGTCTATTCGACCTGGCCGAAGCAAAGCTGGATCTAAACTTTCAATGCGGTTTGTTGCTAGAATAACTTTAACATCTCCACGCGAGTCAAAACCATCTAGTTGATTCAGCAGCTCCAACATAGTTCTTTGAATTTCACGCTCCCCTCCGGAATGAGCATCATACCTCTTTGTTCCAACTGCATCGATCTCATCAATAAAGACTATTGAGGGAGAAAGCTCATCGGCCACTCTAAACAGTTCTCTCACAAGTTTGGGACCATCACCGAGGTACTTCTGAATAAGCTCACTTCCGACAACACGCAAGAAAGTTGCAGAAGTAGAGTTAGCAACAGCCTGCACAAGCAGTTTTGAAGTAATCAGCAGGTGCTTTTTGCAAAGATTGTAGAATGAACAATTCAGATAATCTTGTGACAAAGGCGGAAATCAGAAGGATAAAGACTCGAACTGCAGTACTATTTAAGTAAATAGATGATGTTTTGATGCCAATAATGCATTGCAAGCCAGAACACTGACCTTGGCAAGTAGAGTTTTCCCTGTTCCAGGTTCACCATACAATATGACTCCCTTGGGAGGCCTGATCCCGATATCCTCATACAACTCAGGGTGGGTCAGTGGGAGCTCAACAGCCTCTTTGATTTCTTGAATCTGAGCATCTAACCCACCAATGTCAGCATAAGATTCCAGAGGAGCTTTCTCGACTTTCATCACAGATACCATAGGATCAACTTCATCTTGCAATATACCAACCACAGACAGAACCTGAAGAAGAGAAATATGTATGCGAGTGAGCTAAATTGTGTTTATGTATCTTTTACCAACTGGCAATTATCTATGGAAAGGTTCACTAAGCATAGCGGGGTACACAGAAAGAGTCTGGTCCCTGGATTCTTAGGAAGGACATTAAGATGAACAAATGGAATAGTAATAAACTAATAATGGAAAGCATAGAACTCTTTATACGGCAACCAGACTTGTAATCGATCCTAAGCCAAGCAGTAAAACAACAGCAGCCACAGCCATATCACAGGAATGACTGGACAACCAATACAGTCATGAACTTCAAAAGAGAACAAAAAACAAATTGGATAGAGAGGCATATGTAGTCTCTAGCTACACATGGCACAACCAAAGGTGAACTTAATCTGAGCAAACGATACCTAAACAAGGTTAAATATTGCCAACCCGCCAATTTCCAGGGTTATAGTAATAAGGTGCTGATAAACAAAACGTTGCAAAATTCCCCTCCGATTCCATAAATACCTCCAGCCTAACCTAACAACCAATCTCTGCGATGGTATACACTCCTGCTGAACACCCTTCAATCGCCTCTAAAAATCCAAATCCCCTAACCACCAGGTATTACCAGATCTAGGTTATGTAGATCGAGAGGGCTAACAACTGCTGGATCTGCGCGCGCGAGAGCATAGTCAGAAACAGAGTAGGGACGGACCTTATTGTGCATGAGGATGGAGCATCCAGGTTCGAGCTGGTCTTTATCGACGAAGGAGAGGATACCGACGTAGTATTCGGGGCCAACGGAGGAGGAGACGATGGCGTGGCTCTCATCGATGATCTCCTCGAGAGATCCGACGCTCATGGGCGTACCGCGGAGATCGTCGACCTTGGAGCGGTCTTCCTCGGCCTTGTCCTCCTGGGGGCGTAGGCGCTCCTGCGCGGCGACGAACTCCTCCTCCATGAGGAGGTAGTCCTTGACCCGCTCCAGCTTCAGGAGTCGAAGCCGACACTTGGAGAGCGGCGCCACGTTGGGGAGCCGCGCTGCCGCCTCGGCGCCCTTCTGCTTGCGCTGCTTGCGACCGACGCGGGAGGGCGCCGCCGGCGGCTCGAACTTTTTGTCCTTCTTGTCGCCGGCGCCGTCGCCCGGCTTGCGGTCGCCACCGCCCTGCTTGCCCATCCCACCCGGCGTGCCCTGACCCATCGCCGCCTAGTCGCCTGGAACTCGCCGCAGATTCGAAGAAGAGGGATTTGGGTTTGGATTTGTTGGCGGCGATGTGCTTGGATGCGAGGACACTGCCTTCAACCTCCGCTGCAAGTAAGAATGGAAAGCGATATTGCTTGTTTCTTTCTGGGCTTTAAGGCCGAGTATACTAATGGGCCACATATCTTGTTGCTGGCCTGTGGAAAATTTCTCAACATTAGCAGCCATCACTTTTTTTTTTTTTTTGAGAAGACAGCCATCACTTAATTGGGCTGGATTAGATTCCAAAAACAAAGGAACATTGGGCTGGACTGCTGGAATGCCTCCCACAAGAGAACAGCCCATCACAGGCCAACCACCAAAACGTGACTCCTGCAACCCGGTCGATCATCCAATCGTGTCAGCGGCTTACGACGACGACGAGAGAAGATGACGAGTCCGTGGCGTGCATCGCGGCTTACATGCAGGTGCAGAGCCTGGGCGACGCCGCGTCCGGCCCTCGCCCGCGCACGACACGTATCTCATGGCGCACGCCCGGCCTGACGAGGCCTACGCCCTCTAGCGCGTCGCATGCCATGCATGGCGCGGACGCGATCCGCTAGGGTAGCCGCACTGTTACCATACCGGCCGCGTCAGTCAGTGCGTCCGCGACGGACGCGTGATGCGTGCATGGGGAACGTCCTGGCACACGCGGCCCAACGCAGGGCGCACAGCCTCGTCAGCGCAGCGCCCGCGTTCGTGAACGACGACGACGGTGGCGCACGTACGCATGGTCCCGGCCCGTCGGAACCCAGAGAAAACAAACGCTCGCCATGACCATGACGTGGTTCCGTCGTCCTCCGCTGCGATCTCTGACTCTGAGCCAGTCAGTACGTACGCCAAGCCAAGCCAAGCCTTCTGCCGCGCGCATGCATGATGCCCGCCGCGGACCAAGGCGAAGGCTGATCTCAGCGTTCAGAGAGTTGCGGGCGTGACTTGAGGTCTGGGCGGGACACGAATGCAGGGCCGGACGCTGAAGTAGTGAAGTGAACACCCTTCCCTCCTCGGCTCCTCTGCTGCTGATCACTGGATTCACTGCTGCCGCATGCATGCCTGTGCAACCTCGACCTCGTGACTCTCCGTCGACCCGGCATTCAGATTCAGTGGCCTGCAGGCTTCAGAAACACCAGCGCAATCGATTCTCCTGAGTCCAGATCCAGCATGAATGCATGCACGCACGCATTCATGTTGAGGGACGCCTTCATGCCGCTGCACTGACCAGCCAATCAGAGAGGATGCGATGCGATAGACGGGGCCGGCCGCGGCGCGCGTCGTTCTGTTTCAATTCATTCCCCGTGGATCGCCGTCGCGGTCATCGCAGATGCTCCATCCATCATCGCACGAGCCGATCGCCGGTCGCCACGACAGGCCGATGGATGAGCTCAACCAACGACGGATATGTGCATTCCCCCGTTGAAATTGGCGGATGCAGTCGAGCTTAGACATCCGGGTGAGAGAAAGAATTGGCTGCTGTTGATGCCAAGAGTGAGCTCTTGACCAAGTAGTACTCCTTACGACCTTATTGGCAAAAGCCAAATCAGGCGTCCTTTCGTCCGAGGAGCACAGTCCATCGTTTACGGCCGTTAGCAGCGAAAAACTTGGTAAAATCTGTCGAAAGAAGAATGGAGGCATTTGCAAGTCTGCGAGACTTTTCTTCGCCACGGACGTGCGGCGCGCCTGGACCAGCACGGCCGAGACTTGAGAGAGCTCGACTTGCGCACTGGACCGGCAAGAAACGAAGCAGGAGGGTGGAGGCAGCCAGCTGACGCTGCTCATCAACTGAGACGGCAGGGGCGCGCCGCTCTCCGCGACCCGTGCCGTGGGGCTGGGCTTGCCGTGCCGTGGGGCAGGGCCAGCTCCGGGGACCGATCACTTCAAAGGCAGGACAGTGCTGGATCCGATCACCTGAGAACCGGACACAAATGGCGAGGTACGCGGCTACGCTGGTGCCCGGTCGCGTTGCCGTCTGCGAATAAACGATACGGAGGGCAAGGGCCCCGGATCCTCGCAGTAATGCCTGTCGACCTCGGATGCCTCCGTCCTCGTTTGGGAGATTTTCGGCAAGCGGATGCGGGCGAGGAATTATTGGGTTCCATCGACTTTCTTGGCAACGTTGCTGCTTCCAATCGAGGAGACAATTACCTAGTCCTGTCGAATTAGAAATCTGGTTCACGATTAGGTCAAGAACTAGAAGTATCTGAAATCGAATGCCGTTTCAGGAGAAAAAGTAGTTCCCGGGAAGGCCCGCGCAGCCGCGCAGGTTTCGTTAGGAACTGGTTCGGCACACAGCATAGTTAATTGCGACCGCTACTGATTTGTAAAGACAGCAATTTTTACAACATGGAGACTAGTCACGATGATCGGAGCAACTGACAATTAAAGGCAGGCAGGGCATTTGCTGCCGTTGCAGCCACAGGATTTCTTTGTGCGTTGAATGCGCCGGTGCCGGTGTCGCTGGTGGCACAGGCAAGGGCGGGGCGGACGGACTATGGGACCATGCGTCAACAAAGAAGAAGGTCAGTAATGACGGCAGCGACGCTCATGTGAACCCTTAAACAAATTCACTGTCTTAGTTACCTGTACCACGTGTCCTTACGCAGCGTTCGCCTCCCTTGATCCATTCCGATTGATCTATAGTTCAGTGTTCACAGAACCCCGATCTTCAGACAGCAGCGGTGCCCGGATGGGAGGGAAGTTCGTCGACGTCGTGGACTTTACCCGGATATTTTCGCCGTGCGTCCTGTCAATTTGCTTGCTAAGTCCTGGATCTATTGAGTACTATTGTACTAGCAGGAGTAAGTTAAAAACACGGCGGTGCACACTACGGATGATGGAAGAAACCTACTCCTACGGGAGAAAGAAAGGAGGGAAGGAATAATTAAGCATGATCCTGTAGCTTGCGTGCGTTCATTATTGACAGGCGTTCACGAGACGGATCCCTGATGCAGTAAACTAGGCCTGACAACTTGCCCTGTTACTACATTGGTTGGAAAATATTAAAAAAAAAACAGTGTCTCTGAGTCTGACGTACCAGGACGACGTAATTAGAAGTGCATAATTTAGGGAGACACTAAAAACTTTTAGATCGATCCAGCTGAAATTAGCAATACAGCACTACTCCAGGTCAGTGCAACGTCAGTTCAGCGCTTAAAAAGAAGCACGAAGTACTACTGTACATGCGGCTTCACTCATAACTTGATGTGGCTGCACGAGACCTCCATGGATCTGGATTGTTTGCTGGTGTCTGTTTCAACACAGATTTATTAGTTCGTACGCGCACAGGCTTTGCCCATACAAAGGGGGAAAACAATGAAGCAGCTTTTGGTCAGTATATTTCGCTGCCGCCAAAGTTAATAAGCGAGAACGCGTATCTATCCGAGAGTCGGGGAATCTGGTTTGCTAACGAATTGAACAGGACCTCTCACCATCACCCAGTTGATCCGTCTACTCTTTTGTGCCCGGCCGCCGGATGAATGTTGCGGAACCAATGAACGACCAGGTTCCCTTCGCCGCTGGCCGGTGAGGAGACAGCATGCACCTGCGAGCTACTCCTACAGCACTGGAGTGGATGTGTACCGAATAGCTGCCGCTTTGCTGCACGTCGCTGTCCCGGCGAACCCCGGACCGGACACACGTTGCTCTCACGATCACGGGAAAATTCTCAGCTGCTTTCGACAGGTTGGGTATACCGGTGGCCGCGCGAGAGCGAAGCGACGACCCAGCGGTGCCGTCGGCGTCGCCCTGGATCGTGGTATCCTGGGCGACAGCGACGGCGCGCGCGAGACGGCCTCCGCGACTGCGACGCGACAGGGGAGTGCACCCGCTTTGCACAGGGCGCACGTCGGCGTCAGACGCCTGTGCCTGCCAAGGTCGCCGGTGCATGGGGAGCGCGGCTGGGACCGGGAAGTGGGATCGATCCAGTCCTACGTGCGAACCATGCCTCTTTTGGAATCGATCACTAGCTCGCACACGGGCGTATGCAGCTAGTAGAATTTGTGTTTGGAGCCTAGATCTAGTTTCTACATCATGCTTAATTTCGAGGGTCGATCTGGAGTTATTCTACTAGTACTGTAGCAGCTTCGGCGATGCCAATCTTGTCCTAGAACAAAAAATAGTTCGTACCGAGATATTTAAATTGACAATTGCGTGCACCACTTCTTTTTTTAAAAAAAATAAAGCACAGCCATGGGTAGGGTCTTCATGTTTAGCTATTGTTGCGTGTGCCCCAACCCCGAACACGGGTTTCTGTGGCTTTCCAGTGACGGACGGAATGAACTGAATTTCGGTCAGCTGCAGAGTTGAGTTGTGGTTTTCTCGATGGTATTTCAGTGTACCGTATGAAAGAAACATATGTGAAGGCCTTTACCGCCTTTTGCTTTCGTGAAGGAAAGGGTGAAAGAGAGTATACTTTCATACATCATTGTCACCCAAAGTTGTTTAGAAAAATAGTACGAACATTTCTCACCCTCCGAGGTTTTTCAAGATTCACGCTCAAGTTAGCGAACAACGAAGATGATGATGATGATGATGTGTGTATGTTTAGATGACGTAGGTAGGACCTGGACTCACGAGCTTGTTAGGACTTTCTGCGGGAGGGGCGGGGTGGGCAGGGCAGTATTCCTTCGGTGGGTAGCATCAGCTACATCAGGTATCATCCCCGTTGGTGAGCAGATGCTCAAGCTATCAACGAAATGAGAGACATGCATGGATATTTGTCAAACAAGTTACTACTATGTACACAAAAAAAAAAAAGAGAACTATGAGAATATCAAAAACAGCATATTAAATTCTATAAGAACGTGATAAAATCATAAAAGGAGCTAGGCGACGACTCAACAAATCTGAGCAGGCACAGTATTGAACACTTCTCTGTGAGCCATGCCCAAAACTGGTCCCGTTCCTGCGCACCCGAGTTAGACTTTTTTTAGGAGGAAAGACCCAATACTTGATCAGAGCTCCATGCCAACATACGTCCAGGCAGCGGTTGGGGCAGGAGAGAAAAACTCCTGCGGCCGTGGGCTGGTGTAGCCCTCCCTCCCTCCCCACTCTTCTTCTTCTTCTTCTTCCCCATAAGCTAAAGCGCTCTTGGGACAGCAATGAGCGAGCGGGACGCGCAGCACGGCGGAGGCAACCTCCCGGACACGGCCATCGAGTCGTTCTCGCAGCTCCCGTTCGTGCGACCCAAGCCGCCGTCCGCGTCCGGCTCCAGCCCCACGTCCATCCGGCTGTTCGGGTTCGACGTCCCACCCGACGCCGCCACGTCCTCCACCGCGACCAGCGATGGTGCAGAGCAGGCCAGCACCACCGCCGCGGGTCAGGCGGCGGGGTCGGGTTCTGGCGGCGGCGGTGGACGGCGCAAGTTCGAGTGCCACTACTGCTGCCGGAACTTCCCGACGTCGCAGGCGCTGGGCGGGCACCAGAACGCGCACAAGCGCGAGCGGCAGCACGCGAAGCGCGCGCAGTACCAGAGCGCCATGGCTATGAACGCCCACTACCCCGGCGCGCACGCGTGCCCGGCCTTCAGCGGCTACCACCACCACCCCCACCGCTTCGGCATGGCGCGATACGAGCCGCCGGCGCACTACCCCTCGTGGTCGTCCAGCCACCTCCCGCAGGCTGCTCCGCCGATGGTTCCCAGCAGGTACTACGGTGGCGGAGCTGGCTCCGTGACGCAGCCGATCAACGGCAGCCCGGTGCCGGCTTCCGCGCTCTGGCGAGTCCCGGCCGTTAACGTGGCCGCGCCACTGGCGCCTCGACATGAAGGGACGACGTCCCTGTCTTTGGCCCGGCGTGATGAGGATGCAATGGATGGAGCTGCAAGAAGAGTAGCCGCAGCAGAAGGACGAGGAGGCGTGCGATTGTCGCCGTCGTCGACATCCTCGTCGTCCGCGTCGTCGCAGCGTGAACGCCGCCGTGGAGCCGCTGCAGAGAACAGGGATAATGTGAGTTTGGATCTCACCTTGTAATTCTCGCTAGAAGAGGAACAAATCGGCGCGTGTTTAATCGATCATCAGCTAGCGGCCTAGCACGCCTAGCGCGGCTTCCTGCTCCGTTCGCTGCCGGCAACCTAAGGAAGATTTTTTTTTTTAGCTCGTCAATTTTTTAGGTAGTGATCTGATGTTCGACGAGAGAAAGAGGGAGGGGAATTTTTTTTCCCATGTTAGTTGAACTCATCGCTTTCAATTTCTTTGTGAAAAGTGGGTGGCAATGGAAAACGAAGAAATTGAAACTTGAAAGAGATCGAGCATGAAACAGACGTTCTGATTGCTGATGCCACTTCGAACTTTCTTATTTTCTTATTCCTCATGCAATCTTCTTACACCTTTCGGAGTGGTACGGCGGACTTATTTTCTTTTTATGTGTGCTTCAAGATAATTACTGGAGTAGTTCTCTAGTTCATACTCTTCGTTCATTTATTCGACAGTGTTAAAGTTCTAGTACAGCAATTTAGCAACATATACATATTGAATTCATCAGCTCTAAGTGTGTGAAAATAGTTAGGCCTCCTTTGAAACACGAATTTTTTTTTTGTTTTCTGTGTTTTTTTTTAATTAAATTAATTCTTGTAAAATTTTTATAAAAATTTTGCGTTTCAAAAAAAACCTTACAAGTATGACATGGTTCTAGCTAACGTGAGAGAACAAACCCATGGATTACTTCACGAGCCTTACCGGATGCAAAATGTCGGATTTTCTTCCATCCGGACAAAAATACTCGTCACCTTTTCAGCTGCTCCGGGAAGCTGTACTAGTAGTCCGCAGTACTACCTGCACCTTGATCAGTCCCCGCGAGCATCTTCATTCTCGATCTGCACTCCTCATTTCCATTCCATGAACTCCTCAGAGCAGGCGCAGTTGCATGCCACGGCATGCATGTGTCTGTATTAAATCCCCCCACTGCATCAGCGCTACAGAACCAGACCTGTAAAATGACGTCAGAACACGACAGTAGGGTGAAAACGGGCAGAACAGGAGCTAAGCTGCAACGGCGTTCCGGAGGAGCTAGGAGTAGCAAAGACGAGGGAAGAGGGAACTCGGCAAGCATTTCCGATCTCTTTAGCCCAAAGTTGCTGTGGGTTGTCGGACCAGCCCACGACAAAGGTGAGAAACACCGAATCAGATCTCTTCGTCGAGGACAAAATGTCCTACTAGGCCCACTGTTCTGTAGCTCCATGGGCCTGCCTAGTCTTTTTATTGGGCCTTGTTAATTTAATTGGGCTATGAACAGCTATTGAAATGGAGGCCCATTAATCTTTAGACTGTTCATTTCACGATGAAACGGTCTACTCGGCCTGCTAGAATTCCACTTGAATTCAGAAGGTGCACTGGGCCGGCTCAATTCACACCCACGACATGGCCTGCTCCTGATGCTGTTTCAGCGTCAGCAACATCAACATGTTTCCTGCAGCGAGCGGTATTATTTGATCTGAAGTTTTCGTCACAATGAAAATATTAGAACTCTTCAATTTAACGAATTACTGCTCCATAGGCACCCAAGATACACAATCTCAACTAACTTAATTATCTGCACGGAAAAGTTTGAGGCTAGCTAGCTAGTTGAATAACTCATCCTAGCTAGCCAAAGGTTTCATGATGCACTTGAAACAAAGGAAAGAAAAGTTTCAACGAAAGACGCAATACTAAAGCTCGCTGGCTCAGAAAAAGTACAGTTTTTCCGGCACTGGAAATCAGATTCCCAGCCTTGTGCGTGGAGTTGTATAGATGCCGACGGCAAGGAAAACTCCTTTGAAGAAAAAAGCACCATATGTTTTGGAGGGAAAGATAGCAGAAAAGCAGGGAAGTATCTTGGCAATGCTACAGCTTACAGGTGCTATCTATCACTCATCAAACCGGCCGAACAAAGATTACTGACTGGTCCGCTGTACACTGTTCAGATGAGCTTGTCTCAGTTTGAGATAATTTCAGAATGCCCACGGGTGATGAACACGGGTAATTAACACCATGACGAGAAAGCGTATAAAGAGACGGAGGACGCACGCGCTTGCACGCAACGGAAAGGCCCGTCTCGCAATGATGAAGCCTTCGTCTCGGCATATATTCCTTCTTCCCCGATGAAAGGCTGCATGCTCCAGCGCGCGCTCCGTCGTCAGCTCTCCGCTGCAGCATGCAAAGGACACTTAGGGCCTTTAACCCCAGCCTTTGGTAAGACTAATCAATCCAACACCCTTCTGCTTTGGCAAGGAAGATTGTAGTAGATGCCGCCGGATTGTACTTTTGTTTCGACGTAAGAATCCAATGCTTCGTGCGAGTCTGATCCCCATGTGACGCCCACACGTAGAAGGGTGGTACTCTCATCTCTCAGGTGCAGTAGAGGAAAGATAGTTGTCTCAGGCATTAGAATGCAGTGCATACAGGTGAAGGGCTATTGCGTTCGAACTCTCCAGAACTGCAAGTGGTACCTGGGCAGTGATCGATCAGCAGTTCCATTTGGCGCGTAAACGTCAGAGGTCTCGTTGTTGACATGGTCTGACAATGCTGTGTGTTCACTTGTGCAAATCATAGGCTAGTGCTCCGTAGTGGAGTAAGAGCCAGTGCCCCTCACTTTCAGTATGTACTCTGACCGGCAACCTGAAGATTTGCAGCACTAGAGGAGCGTCAGCACTCAACGATGCAGATAACATTCCATTCTGCATGATGCAGCTCGTCTCGTCCCTCTCCTCCGTGCGCATACCACCGCTTTCCTGGGCAGCAGCACGCCCGGCCGGCAGAGCCACCACCACGTCCAGCTCCTAAATAAAAAGATGGCAAAGGAACGTGCGCACTGCAAAAGAGGAGCCGCAGCTTACCTTCTCCCCCTTCCCGGCGCTTTCAGCTCCTTTTCAGATGCATTTTTCCTCGCCAGCAGGTTGTGCAGCTGAGCCAGAGCTAGCTGAAACAATCTTCAGTTTTTTCTTCTATTGCACATAAAACGCTTATTAATAGTAGTGGAATTACTGCTACTAAATTCAGTATGGTTGTCTTCCATATTTGCGAACAAGTATTCCACTGCTGATGGTTTGGGGAGGAAATATAGATTGCACTTGTACTCGTTCATTTGATTGATTCAACTGAATTAACCCAACATACTCGAAATAATTCTCTTACTAATGCTTGAGCACAACATCAAAGGTCATTGTGTGCTTCTCAGTGCATGCATCATGAGACAGCCAATGGAACTTTTGCAGATCGTATGCTGGAAGTTCGAATGGTTATGGTTCCAAACATAAGGATTTTCTTTTTGTCTCGAACACACATCATAATTATATGTTCCAGTGAGTTTTTTCAGTAGCTTTTCTACTGACCTTAGGACTTGGAGGAACAGAATTTGAACTTGAAGATAAGAAAATAATGGCATTTTAGCGGCACAACTTTGTGGAGAGAGAGTATACCACTGATACTGTGCAATTGTCAAATACTCCTCGCCTAGCACATCTTATCCACTTTTGCCTCCGATTCTCCGAATGATGCATGCGTGCGTGATGCCAATCCCATCCATGCTCCTAGAGGAACAGTGTAAAATGTACTGTACACCTTTTCACTTCCCTCCTCTTATGAGTCATCACCTCGAGTCCACCCTCCCTCCATATAACAAGGCTGTTTGACATAGTTTATTTTCAATTTATTTTTAAAAATAAGCAAAAGTTGTATCAAGCAGCAAATTTATTTTACAGCTTATTAGTTCAACAGCTTTTCAAAATAAACTAAACAGCAACTTATTTTTCAGCTGTTTTTTACCACTGAAAAAATAAGCTACTTTTTTTTTTTAAGTTCCAGCTGTACCTGTTAAAACGCAAGGAGCTACGCTAAACCCCATGAACCCAAGCTACACTGCCACTGCACACTCTCGTTACTCGCCGCTGGTACGTGAAGAACCATCGCAAAACCCAAGCACAGCACGGGCAAGGCTGCAAAAATCTGAGCTGCATGCTCTGTGTAGATTACCATCCCCATCCTTGATGCTGTCTTACATGTTCCGATGTATGCAAAGTTCTTTAAGGAGCTGCTCACAAAGAAGCGAAACATTAACGAGCCAGAAGTGTTCCCACATCAATGGAGTTCCTGTCGCATATGTGGTCGCTCCTGGGCCTCCTCACCATCCTGCAGAACGTCCTCCCCAAGCAGCTGCTCTCCCTGCTCCACTCGGTGTGGCAGTCGCTCCAGGACTCGATCACGCCCTACTCCTACTTCGACGTGCCGGAGTTCCTCGGCTCCGCAGCCGTCGAGCCCAACGCGCTCTACCGCCACGTCCAGCTCTACCTCCAACGGTCCCTGCTCCTCGCCTCCCCGCTTCACGCTGTCTCTGCCCCAGCGATCCGCCGCGGTGTCCGGAGGGCACGGCGCGTCGGCCGCGCCCGCGCCGCCGTCCGTGTCGCTGTCGCCGAACCACTGGGTCGCGGACACCTTCGACGGCCATCGCGCCGTGTGGACGCACCACGCCAACACGCTCCAGGACTCGCTGGAGGAGCGCCGCTCGTTCTCGCTGCGCCTCCCGAAGCGCCACGCAGCGACGGTGCTCCCGGCGTGCCTGGCGCACCTCGCTGCCGCGGCAGACCACCTGGAGCGCTCGTCGCGTGCGCGGAGGCTGCACACGAACGCAGCGTTGCCCCGGGCGCCGCGGCATGGGCTTCGGTGCCGTTCTGCCACCCGGCCACCTTTGACACGCTGGCGCTCGACCCGGGCCTCAAGGCGCGCCTACTCGCCGACCTCACGGCGTTCGCCGAAGGGAGGGAGTTCTACCGCCGAACGGGGAGGCCGTGGAAGCGCAGGTACCTCCTCCACGGCCCGCCCGGGTCAGGCAAGTCGTCGCTCATCGCCGCCATGGCGAACCACCTTCGGTACGACGTGTTCGACCTCGAGCTCACCCGCGTCGCCACCAACGCTGACCTCCGCGCGCTCCTCATCCAGACTACCAACCGGTCAGTCATTGTCATCGAGGACATCGACTGCTCTCTCCACCTCACCGGCAGCCGCGGCCTAGCCTCCGAGAGGCTGCAAAAACGACGCAAGCTCCAAGACGACTCGCCCGACTCGGACAATGACGCCGGCGGCAACGGCACGGACAACCACAATGGTAAGGTAACGCTGTCCGGGCTCCTCAACTTCACAGATGGCCTGTGCTCGTGCTGCGGCGAGGAGCGCATCATCGTGTTCACGACCAACCACGTGGACGGCATCGACCCTGCCCTGCTCCGCCCAGGGAGGATGGATGTGCACGTCCGCCTTGACACGTGCGGCGCGCAAGCCATAAGGGAGCTGGTGGAGCGGTACGTCGGCGTCAGCGACCACGAGATGCTCGACGCGGCGGTTGACTCCATCAGGGGCGGCGCGGAGATGACGCCGGCGGAGGTGGGCGAAGTGCTGCTGAGGAACAGAGACGAGCTCGAGGGGGCCGTGACGGAGCTCACCGCGGAGGCTCGAAGCTGACGATCTCCATCAGTGGGACGACTCGGCGGCGGAGCTCTGCGACGGGTCGCCGACGAAGAAAGGGCTGAAGGGGTTGGGGTGGGAACGCAAAAGTCAGGGTCTTAGGAAGGCTGAGGAGCCTCGCCAAGTCGGACTCCGGCCGGCGATGACTGCAGTTTGACCGTGTTTGAGGTCAGGTCGTGGTCAAACTAGTCACCTAGATGTTCAACTTTTGTTTTGATGTTTCATTTAATATCTGTGTATTTGTAGCAAGCCAAAGAGTTGCTATAAGTTGATCAAGCAACAGGGACACCAAGCAAAAACGCTGCAATACAGCGCAAGTGCATAATATTTGTTTAGCGCTGCAAACTGCAATAAGCTATGGTCGATTGCCAATGGCTTCGAATTGTGATAATCCTAATTCAAAAATTTGCCACCAAGAAAAAATAAACATGAAGCAACTTTGATGATGTCAAAACATAACTAGTTGTACACAGATCTCAAATAGCAAACTGATAGTCGATGCTTCCCCTCTTCGTGTAGGTTAATGCGGTCGAGGGACTGCAAACACCACCAAAAGGGTACTAGCTGGTATCCAGTCATTCACTCTGAATTCAGATTCACATATCATACTCTCAGTCAACGTAATAGCGGTGCTAGATAATCAAAACCAGATCTACACAACTAGGTTGAGCAGACACATCCTGCAATTTTCAGCAATGTCTTTTTCCCCCTTTTCACACACTGCAATTCACATGATATAAATCACATCATTGTAGTTTGTGCAAACAAGACACAGAATAAAATCACAGCCTTATTTGCCTGTTTGCTAAGTTAAAATTGCATATGTAGTTGACATTCAGATATTGACAAAATTGCACTTGTATCCTACTCTTTGCAATGCTCAGGAACTATCAGGCTCGGGAGGAGGTAATGCAGCACCTGGTAGTGGCGGTGACATCATTGCCATATGCTTGTACATCCGCCACCAGTGCTCTGATGCTTCGTCAACTGTCCGGTAAGTCCAGATGTGTCGTTTGGCCTTCTCCCGTGCGATGAGGATCTCCTCAACTTCAGCCATTCGCTTCGTCTTGAGAGAGAGGCAGTCGATAAGCGCGCTCCACTTGCCAAAGCAGTTGTCAAATTCCCCATACCGGTAGTAGCTCTGCATCTGGTGGAATGGTGAGTAGCAGAACCACAGCGCATCAAAGCACTTTATGCAGTCCAACCTCGGTGGCGGCAGTGTGCTGTTCGTCTCTTGTTTCTCTTTCGGATCCATAGTCGTTGCTGCACCGCAAGAATAAAAGATTGTGAAAAATATAGACATAAGTTTGGACTCTGTACAGATGGTGGATTTACATTAAACCAAGAGCAATAACAAAAATTGTGGGAATCAGAATGGACAGGCCACATGGAAGATGTCTTGCGCCAGAATGGCAGAACCACAGGAAGAAGCGTATCAGAGACACTAGTTTTTTTGTTTTCATCAAGTTATCAAACAATATCGCATGAAAATTCAAGTGTGACATAAAAACAAACAAAAAATGATCTGTTTGTTGACAGATCAAATGAAGGGGCTTCAAGATAATATTGGATTCAAGCAAATGTAGAACCATTTTAACACTCGAAACTCATTCTGAAAACAAAATTTTGGAGCAAAGTTACTCTGAATAGACTTCACAGACGACTCAAGCCATCACATCGAAGCAATGAAAATTAATGCCTAGTTCCAACATAAATATATATGAGAACTAAGAAAAGAAATGTGGTTTATACCTAAAAGCTACAGATATGAAATGGTATAGGAGACTACGAATAAACGTGTCACACCGATGAAAATTAATGCCTAATAGACTTGTATCATAACTTCAGAATGAAATGTGGATAACACCTAAAAGGTACAGATACAAAATGGTATAGGAGAACAAAAATCAAACAGCTACACCAATGAGTAACAAAAAAGAAAAGAAAATGAGTAATTACTGAAAAATGTCAAAAACACTCAACATAGTCCAAACGCCCCTTGGTAATTACTCTTGATTTGCAGCGACTGAGGCTGTGAGGCACAGCTAGTGGGATATATTATCTTGCGGTGCAAAAGGAACTATGTGTTGTAGGCCAAAATGCCATTCTGCATGATCGATTAATCGGTTTTGACGATTTCTTCATCAGGTTAGAACCTTAGGGGAGAGAATTCAGAGCCAAATACTCATAAAGTTCAGGGCACGTTCGGTTAACCCCCTCCCCACTAAGGGCCAAAGGGCCTCCGAGAAGATTGAGGGAAATTTCCTTCCTATTTCCTGGTAACCGAACCAGCCCTGATGAGGACTGAAATTAGACATTTCTGTAGAACACAGAAAGTCTTATGCAGGACGAGAAGGGACAGCCTTGCTGCTGCTGGCCTAGGGCGACGAACTGCTTCAAACAGCGCGACTGGGGTGAAGTCACGGCCGGTCTGCAGCTAAATTCAAAGAGCATATGCTACGCCTACGCGAGAGATGAAGCCTGGGCGACAGCGGGCAAATCGATGCATGAGAGCCTGCGCGCCGCGCGCGTAATATATGGTGTGCGCGAGGAGTTGAGGCTGGGAGGCGGCGACTGTAACTGGATGCGTTTACGGTGCTGTGCACAGGCGAGTTCATTGGAGGAGCCATGCAGGTCGCGCCCGGGATCTCGATGGTACAGTTTCGAGTGGGCTGGTAGCTAAACACTGGATCCAATCAAGCGGAGCAACCGGTGGGGAAGAAGGAAGGGGATTACCTGGTGCGCGCCGGCGTGGTCGTCTTTCGTCAGTCGGAGCTCTGACGCCGGCGGTGGCGAGGAGGCCGATGGGCTCTCTCTGCTCTCGGTCCCCCCTCGAACAGTGGTTGCAGTTGCCCACGCAGAGCCTATGGGCCGTGGCTTCATATCCACATTGGCGATCATATCCACTTCTCACGGGCCCAGATTGGGTTGCCAAATTTTTTCTAGGTGGATTGGATCGCCAGCCCAAACAGGCTGTTCTGCTCTCGCTTTTTTCCACTGCACGCTACCTCAAGTGGGCCACCAACTAATCACACAGTACACTAGGGGACCCACATGTAGGGATCTGTCTACCTTGTTTTTTTCGAAAAAATTCCTTGGGTTCGACGCGCCCAAAGGCCAAAACTGAAACTCGAAAGCACGGCTCGAGTCGGTACAACGAGTCACGCTTGGATCGGCTCCCACGGACGGCAAAGCAAAGCGGATCGCACTAGTCAGGAGCCTACACCACCAGCCGAGCTACAATCGAGACAAGCCGGCTCGGTGTCGCCTTTTGCGCCCCCCCCCACCCCCTCGCTCAGCACCAGCCCGTCCCCGAACCCGCAAAAATCCCCAAACCCCGGACACAGTTGCTGGAAGCCTGGAACCCTAGCTCCGCTCGCACCGGCCGGCCCGCACCAATGGAGGACCACCAAACCCAGGATCTCGTCAAGGAGCTGGTCCATCGCCTGCTCTCCGCCGGCGCCGGCGGGGGCCGCGACGAGGCCGGCGCTCTGAAGTTCGCGGGCCGGCTACTCTCTAGCCGCATCGCCCCCGCCGTCCTCCCCGACGAGCACGCCCTCGCGGAGTCCATCAAGCGCCGCCTCGCCGCATCCGGTCGCCCCGATGACGCGCTCGCATTCGCCGACCTCCATTCCAAGCTCTCCGCCCGCGCCCGTCCGGCCTCCCTCTGGCCGCTCCTCTACCTCCTCGACTCGCTCTCGTCCCACCGTCGTGCCGCCGCCGCAGCATCATGCCTGCCCAACCTCCCCACCGCCGCGCCGCCGAGGACCACCGCGGCCGCGGCCGGTGCCGGGGGTAGGCCTGGTTCCCGGGTGCCACCCGGTGGCGTGGTGCTGGTCTCCAAGGATCCCGACAACATCCGCGAGATCGCGCTGCGAGAGTACACCGAGCTGGTGCTCGACGAGACGGAGGTGTCGGAGGCCGCGCTTGTGCGCGACGTGCTGTACGCTTGCCAGGGCATCGACGGCCGCTACGTGCGGTACGGCAAGGCCGGCGACGCGTACGACCTCCCCGACGGGGTCCGCGTCCCGCGATCCACACGCACCCTCGTCCGCAAGTTGTGTGAGCTCGGGTGGCTGTTCCGCAGGGTGCGGGGATTCATTTCCGACAATATAAGCCACTCGCCGTCAGATGCTGCCACTGAGGTCGGCACTGTTGCTCAGGCGTTCTGTTCGGCCCTCCAGGATGAGCTCTCTGATTACTACAAGCTGCTGGCCGTTCTTGAGTCGTACTCGTTGAATCCAATCCCAGCACCTGGATCTGATTCAGGGGTCTCAGGAAATTACCTGTCACTGCGGCGTCTTGCGGTGTGGCTTGCTGAGCCTGCTGTGAGAATGCGCCTAATGGCAGTTCTGGTGGATGGATGCCGCGGATTGAGAGGTGGTGCTATGGCTGGTGCAATCCATGGGCATGCCCAGCATGGTGATCCAATGTTTCAGGAGTTCATGGGACGGTTGCTGCGTCGGGTTTGCTCACCACTGTTTGAAATGGTTCGGAGCTGGGTGTTAGAAGGGGAATTGGAGGATGTATTTGCAGAATTCTTTATCGTTGGGCAGCTAGTAAAGGCGGAATCTTTGTGGCGTGAGGGCTACCTCATTCAGTCTGATATGCTTCCAGCTTTTATTTCTCCTGTGCTGGCACAAAGGATTCTTAGAACAGGAAAATCAATCAACTTTCTTAGAGTTTGTTGTGATGATAGTGGCTGGGCCGAAGCTGCTGCTGAGGCTGCAGCACATGTTGGCACCACAACTTCTCGGGGTGGGCTTGGCTATGGGAAGATAGATGCATTGGAGGCATTGGTTGTTGAGGCTGCAAAGAGGATTGATCGTCATTTGATGGATGTGATACATAAGCGGTACAGATTTAAAGACCATTGTCTTGCTATCAAGAGATACTTGCTTCTTGGTCAGGGAGACTTTGTGCAGTACTTAATGGATGTTGTTGGCCCTGAGTTATCGGAGCCAGCAAATAGGATTAGCTCCTTCCATTTGGCTGGGCTGCTTGAGACCGCGATCAGAGCATCTAATGCGCAGTATGATGACCGTGATATCTTGGACCGGATAAGGGTAAAGATGATGGATCATGGCGATGGCGATCGTGGCTGGGACGTCTTCTCTTTGGAGTATGATGCTAGGGTCCCCTTAGATACAGTGTTCACTGCATCAGTAATGAAGATGTACCTCAAGGTTTTCAATTTCTTGTGGAAGCTCAAGCGGGTTGACCACTCCCTAACTGGAGTATGGAAGACAATGAAGCCTAGCTGCATTGTTTCTTCACCATTTTACAAGAAAGGAACAACTATCAGAACTCAGTTTGTTTCTGTTCTCCGAAAATGCCAAGTTCTCTTCAATGAAATGAACCACTTTGTGACCAACTTTCAGTACTACATCATGTTTGAGGTCCTGGAGGTTTCATGGGCCCGTTTCTCTGATGAGATGGATGCTGCGAAGGATTTAGATGACCTCTTGATGGCACACGACAAGTATCTTAATTCAATTCTAGAGAAGTCTCTACTAGGTGAACGGTCGCAAGGAATTCTGAGAAATCTTTTTGCCCTGTTTGACATCATCTTACAGTTCCGGAGCCATGCTGATAGGTGGTTTGAACGGATATATGAGTTGCAGCTAAGGTTAGCTTATTTAAAACTTGATAATGTCATCTTTCATTCAAGATTTTGTGTTAATATCAGTTGTTTGATTTACTCTGACTTTTCATTTTTACGACTGCAGGGGCAAGGGAAAACCAAAATCTAAGGATACAGTTTCATGGATTGATGGTGGCAGAAAAGCCATGATCCAATTAGCTGGGGAACTTTTTCAGAAAATGGGTGATGATTTGGAAAGCATCGCAAAAGATTATACGTCTTCTCTTGATGCATTCATTTCTCAGTTGCCCATGCAGCAGCATGTTGATTTGAAATTCCTCCTCTTCCGATTGGACTTCACTGAATATTACAGTCGTGTTTCCTCCAACAAATGAAAATGTCCTCTTAATGTGAATGAATTAGGAATTGGATTTACCATTTTGTTGGGACTTTGTGGGTATTTTTTCATACGTTCCCCACTGATTGATACTTTGCCACTTGAATGGTATGGTTATTTCCATCCACCCTGCACCTCTTGATGAACAGCTATATGAATACCATCCTGTTACTGACAGTTGCCAGTGCTCGAAGCTATTCTCCTATTGACACTTATCCGGTGCTTGAAAGCTGCAGCTATGTATTCCATGAAGCTCTAGTGTACAAAATTGATGTATTTTACTTTGGTTTGACTTTTCTTTGGTTGTATTAATGTAAATTTATGTATTTGTTTGCTTCTAATTTTAATTAAAGGAAATACTCCTAGATTGCATGGAGAATTGCCCTTTTGACTCCGTTATACATTTTGCAGGATCGTATTTCTTGTTTATCTGATGGTTATGCTTTATCTGATTATCAAATACTATTATTGGGGTTAAACTTTGTCAGGATCAATTGTAAGGAGTTTAATAACATGAAGTTACATTTGCATTTTGTTCACTTCAAAAGTGTTGTTGAAAAATAATTTGCTACCAATATTGATTTAAAATACTGTTGAAAGAAGCTGGCACTGCTACCAATACACTCCATTTGGATTGGAGGAATTGCAGAGGAAAAAGAGCTAATGACAGAAAAGCCCAGCCAGCTATAGAAGCGGCCCAAAGGGTCCCTTTTGTTGGAAAGCGTTCCTTTTCCACATGACAAGATATTTTTTTTTTTCGAAACCACTTGAATCGCCTGCTGAATTTCACCCGATTCTCATGAACCCAAGCAAGGTCCCCTATAAATCCGCATAGACCTGGCCTCTCCAAACCAAAACCCCACAATTTACATCGTCGTGGTCATCGGTTCATCACAGTGGCGTAGCTAGTCAGAGTGGGCCGAAAATCTTTCCTCTCTAACAAGACATATTTATGAATCAAAACAAAAATATTAGCACTTTACTGATGATTAAGGAGAAACAAATTTCTAACACAATTGGTAAAGAAGAAAATGTTCATTTTGTAAATGAGGATAAAGAATGCCAAAGATCCTTCTATATCCAAGAGGGGAAACAATTTTATTATGAAATTACAAATATGGATAGAAAATTCAAAATGAGAATAAAATAAATTCATGTTAACACAACATACACAGATGTGGTTTATGTTGAAGCTTCTAATGGGCAATACATCGAACAGCTTGTGTGTATAAAACCACGGGCAAGTTCAAAACCTGATTAGTGTAGAAAGTTGATCCAGTAAAAATTGAAAAATGCACAGGATGAAACTTGTTCATAATTGGTACTGGTCTGCAAAAGAATCACTTGCATACTGCATATCATCTCCTTTGAGAGAAGAGAAGACTATCAGAGGAACAACGAGAGAAGATTGTTTGGGAAGCAATCGCATCAAATTCTTCGACCTGCTTTCAGATAAAGAGAAGATTACCATGGGTTTAGGGATGAGGACACAACAAGAGAGAGTTATCTCAGAGGACGCAACAAGATTAGTTAAGGAAGCAATCTAATCAAGCTTGTGTTGACCGAGTAGCTTTCCGCCGACAAGCTTGCTGCTCCTGGCGGAGTAGTCAGACTGCGCGCCTGGCTTGACCGTGTTCATCATGGAGCGATCGCCGCTCCTGATCGGCTAGCCGCGTGCACGCCGAGGCTCCACATCAGTGCGAAAATCCAGGGTGTGGGCCGCGGCCCACTCTGTCCACGTTAAAAGCGGGCTTCCCAAGCCCCGTTATGTGGGGGCTGCTCGCCCCGGCCACCGCCCAATCGGCCCCCCTAAAAAAATGTCGGGCCGCATCGGGACGCTCGCGCCGGAGCGACGGACGACGGCCGCGACCCCCGGATGACGGGGGCCGTGGGGAAATCCGCTTTACCCTGTTCATCGCATCCACCCCCAACCTGAATCTCGATCCGTCTTCCATCCATCCGTCTCCCCGTAAAGAGCACGAGAGCGAGGCCAAAACCCCACCCCCAGTTCCCACTCACCTCTCGATCCCAAAAACCCCCAACCAATGCGTTTCCGTTAATAGCAGTCCAAGAATTGAACAGGGGTTGGTGTTGGTCGCAGAATTTTCTTGATCAGAGTTTTAATCGCGTCATTATACTTCTTCTGTTCTTTAATTAACATTGTTGTTGATTTTTAAATTTAATTTAATTATTCGTTTTATTCAAAATATTTTAACATATTATTAAAGTTATTTGAATTAAAATTTAAAATTTTACACATTCGAATAATTTTTAAAATAAAACAAATAATTAAAATTAATAAAATTAATTGTAAAAATCATAGACTTTTCTAAATTCGGATTGCTTTGCAGTGAAAGGTGGAATTTTGTGTCCGCGGAACTCCATTATTGGGGAGCGGCGACTGTGAGTGACATGGATCTGCGTGCCCCACCAACCAAATATCCGAAAACTTTATCCACCATTATCTTTTGTCGCCGCCGTGCTGACGCGCGGGCGGCGAGGAGGCCGGGCGCGATAAACAATTGGGCGAGCCAGAGGCCATTCCGCCCAATCGCTTCCTCCCCACGAGCCTCCGCGCACGACCACCACCACTCGCTGCCGCAGCGTCTCGCCCCGCCCGGACCCAGCCGCGACCGCGATCGGGTTGTCGCGAGATCCAGCGCCGTCGTCGCGCCGTCGCCGCTGCCGCTGCCGCCGCCGGTTCTGCTGCCGGAGATGCCGAGCCCGACGATCCGGAGGCTGGACGTGGCCTCGCCGGTCCCGGCGGACATCGACATCGCCAACTCCGTCCAGCCACTCCCGATCGCCGACATCGCAGCCGAGCTCGGCCTCCGCCCCGAGCACTGCGACCTATACGGAAAATACAAGGCCAAGGTGCGGTTTGTGATTGGTCCGGGACCCCTGGGTGCCACTGCCTGCCTGATGCTGTTTAATCGGATCTTGAGCGGCCGTCGCGTGCTGGTTGCAGGTGTTGCTGTCAGTTCTTGATGAGCTCAAAGAGCAGCAGGACGGGTACTATGTCGTGGTGGGCGGCATCACGCCGACGCCACTTGGGGAGGGAAAGTCAACCACCACAGTCGGGTTGTGCCAGGCTCTGGGGGCATTCCTTGATAAAAAGGTGAGATTTTACATCTACATTTGCTTGTTCAATTCTTTGATCACTGATGACAGGATCACTTGTGAGCTATTTGGAAGCATGGGTCTTCTAATTTGAAACTGTTTGATGCCGTCCTGGATATCCTTCAGCTAAATTAATATGTTTACAGCGTTTGTGTTTTTTTTTGAAACCTTTGTTGAAGGCAATCCGTATAAGATCTAGTTTTTCTGTTGCATTTATATTGGAAAAATTAGGAAGTCCTAGTGTTATACAATGATCAGTAGAAGTACTTCAGAAGTTGAGATCTGTTTTGTTTTTGGAGGAAAGATGTGTAAAATAAGTTGTTCTAAGTCTTATGGTACTATTGGATAGTTGAGCAACACATTTTTGTGCATTTTTTTTTGTCAGAAGATGTCTTTCCGAGCCTACTCTTTGTGCTAACTTCTAAGTTCCTTCCAGCTATCGATGCCTTTGAAAATCATTGTTCTTTATACTATTTATCGTTTTCGATTGTAAGGATGCTGTACAATGTTGTTCTCTCGCATGGTTCCATCACTGACACGTGCACCTGATAGGCTGCATTTACCCTTCTTTATTGCTATGCCATTTTGATTACCAGATAATCATATATCGCTCTGGAACTACTTATAAGAGCAACTATGCATTCAAGGGCATGCAGAAATCATTTGATTAACTGATTGTATTATTGCCATCGTAGGTTGTCACTTGCGTACGCCAACCATCACAAGGGCCTACCTTTGGAATTAAAGGAGGTGCAGCTGGAGGTGGCTACAGCCAAGTTATACCCATGGATGAGTTTAATCTTCATATGACCGGCGATATCCATGCAATTACAGCTGCAAACAATCTGCTGGCTGCTGCTATTGATACAAGGATCTTCCATGAAGCTTCTCAGTCTGACAAAGCGCTGTTCAATAGATTGTGCCCGGCAAATAAAGAAGGCAAGAGGAGATTCGCTGACGTAATGCTTAGACGTCTGACAAAGCTTGGCATTTCCAAGACAGACCCAAATGAGCTTACACCAGATGAAGTGAGGCGTTTTGCAAGGCTCGATATTGACCCTGAGTCCATAACATGGAGAAGGGTTATGGATGTCAATGACCGTTTCCTGAGGAAAATTACTATTGGACAGGGCCCTGATGAAAAAGGCATGCTGAGAGAAACAGGCTTTGATATATCAGTGGCTAGTGAGATAATGGCTGTATTAGCTCTTACAACTTCCCTTGCCGACATGAGAGAAAGGCTGGGAAGAATGGTGGTAGGGAACAGCAAGTCAGGTGAGCCGATTACTGCTGATGATCTTGGCGTTGGAGGTGCCTTGACTGTCCTTATGAAAGATGCTATTCATCCTACTCTCATGCAAACTCTTGAAGGCACACCAGTTTTAGTTCATGCTGGGCCATTTGCTAACATTGCTCATGGAAACTCTTCAATAATTGCTGATAAGATTGCTCTGAAGTTGGTTGGGAAGGGTGGATTTGTAGTTACTGAGGCAGGTTTTGGTTCTGACATTGGAACTGAGAAATTCATGGATATAAAGTGTAGGTATAGTGGATTGATGCCACAGTGTGCTATTATTGTGGCCACAATTAGAGCTCTTAAAATGCATGGAGGAGGCCCAGAGGTTGTGGCTGGAAAGCCTCTAGATCCTGCATATGTGAGTGAAAATGTGGCCCTTGTCGAAGCTGGATGTGTCAATCTTGCTAAACACATATCAAACACACGGAGTTACGGAGTTAATGTTGTAGTTGCAATCAACAAATTTGCAACAGACACTGAAGCAGAAATGGATGCTGTGCGAAATGCATCTATGGCTGCTGGTGCTTTTGATGCTGTTGTTTGCACACACCATGCACATGGTGGTAAAGGAGCGGTTAGTTCACTTTCTCTATGTATAATTTTTTGATCTTCTGAAATACAGAGTGCCGTTTAGCTGGAAGTACTTTTTTTTTTTTGAATATCAACCGGGGGGTGGGGGGGGGCGTGAATTCCGTTAATAATGGAGAGGTTTTTGGCAAGCCAAAAACAAAGTTTTCAAGCTTGGTACTAAGGACCAAAATACATTGTTAGAGAAGTACTTGTTGTAGTCCTGTTATATGGTAAATGCCTTACCTTCTATTAGCAAATTCTATTATTTAATATGATTTCTAGCTAACATATGGACATAGATTTAGTACTGATTGTTTGCCGAGAATGTTACTACAATGTCAAAACAAAGATCAATTTTTGTCAGAGAGAGAGAGAGATCAAGTTAACTCACCATAGTGCTATTGGAGAGCTGCAGAGTAAACTATTTCTCACAGGACTCTTAATCATTCTTTCAGTGAAGAACAGTATGAATGTAAGAAATAGCCTATTTGTCTGATTCTATCATGCCATTTTTTACTTCTTTTCAGGTTGACCTTGGTATGGCAGTTCAACGGGCATGCGAAAGCCAGAAAGAACCTCTGAAATTTTTGTATCCATTGGAATCTAGCATAAAGGAGAAGATTGGGTCAATAGCCAAATTCTATGGTGCTAGCGGCGTTGAATACTCAGAACAGGTATTTCCTAACCTGGCAGCCTGTTGTGTGTTTTTTGGTTCTTTTTCCTTTTTTTTTCTTTTTGTCTCATTTTATCCATAGAAGGTAAAGAAACATGGCAAAAAATAGAAAATAGACAGTCTTTCATACTCAATTCGAATAACATTGATGACCACCTGAGGCTGAGAAAGACAATGGACCCAGAAGAAAGCTAATATTTTTTTAATAGTTTGCCCCCATGCTTTCTGCTCTTAAAAATATGTCCAGAGTTCATGGATTCTCAAACTTTTGCTTTATTCTGCTCACTCTGACTTTACATGCAGGCTGAGAAGCAGATTGAGATGTACACCAAACAAGGCTTCTCCAACCTCCCCATCTGCATGGCGAAAACTCAGTACTCGTTCTCACATGTCCCATCAATGAAGGGCGCGCCAACCGACTTCGTCCTGCCGATAAGAGATGTGAGGGCCAGCATCGGCGCTGGGTTCATCTACCCGCTCGTCGGCACCATGAGCACAATGCCCGGCCTCCCTACAAGACCCTGCTTCTATGAGATCGACATCGACACAACCACCGGGAGAGTAATGGGCCTGTCATGAGGCTGAGCTCTTTTGCTACCATTGCTTTACCAGATTTCTGCGCTGGAGCGTGACTGCGTAGTTATACAAATTTTGGGCAGTTCTGGCGCTGGACAGTAATAAGAGAGCCTTCCTGGCTTCCGGCAAGTGCAGTGTTGCTTCTTTTCCAGTGACCTGATTATAGTAAATGTGCTGGTACCATGCAGTTTGACATTTTTTTTTTAATGCTGTCGGCTCCCCATTTTCTGATTCCGATTCTTCCCTGGTTTCACTGATTCGTATGAACACTGGGTAAGAGCATCTCCAAACATCACTTCCTAAACAAAAAATAAGGTGTCATTAAGGGGAAAAAACTACTATTTACGTAGAGATGCTCTAACTTCATGCTGAAATAGACAAACTGTGTGTCGCGGGAAATAAGGCCCGTTAGAAACCCAAGCTAGATCGTAATGACAACCCATTTGAGAGGCAGATGCTTTGGATGGGCCCTGTTCTAGTCGCATGCCCGGCCCTGTTCCAGTGCGTGCCAGAACTGTAAGCCACGCACAAACTTCTGACTTCCAGGAAATCCATCTTTCTCATGAAAAAATACAACGAAAAAAATTCCAATGACGAAGACAAGAAATACAATCAAACCTTGGCAGCCATCCAAAACCACCGAAGCTGACTATCGCATTCGGAACGGACCGGCAACAATTTTGAGAACAGGTAAAGGCAGTATAATCATCCATCACAGCAACGCCGGGGAGGGCAACAGGACACACCGCCTTCTCCATCAGGCTGCCTTATCCCGCGTTGGATCAGTGGAAATCCAGCACGGAAAAGCACGACGACTAACTCAAGTCAGCGAGAGCGAGTCGCCTACGCCGTGCGGAAGCTCACGGACATGCCGCTGGAGCGCCGTGGAAACGGTCAAGACCTCGCCGAGAGGGTACCGGCATACCTGGTTCACATGGCGGCTTCCATGTTTGCCCGAGGGAGAACAGGTTCGCGTTGCTGTCGCGAGCAGAACCCTGCTGTCAATCCGTTACTAGATGGAATTAGGAACGCCGGAGGAAGAAAAGGTTTGCCGTCCGCACCAGCTCGACGCAGATGTCACCTCATCGGAGCAACGAAAGTATTGGCTCGTGGAAAGGGAAGGGTTAGACCTTTGGCACGCACAAGATTTGCACTCTACACTTATTAGTAATCTCCGAACGAATTTACGCGCGGAAAAAAATTGGTCTAGAACTTGCACGTGACGTTCAGCTCGGAGCGATTTGGACAAAAATAAGATTACTTTGGACACATTCCATGGAATTTTATTTGACGCAGGTATTTTTCTTTCCAATTAAGAGGGTAATAAGACCATTTCAAGTTGCACTCCCTTCAGCTCATGGAGGCAAATGCTTCTTCCAACCAACGAGAGTCAAGTTCCTTTCCTTCGGCGCATCGAAAGAAAGCGATTATAGTTGCGTGCTAAGACCGCCAGGAAAACACTATCGAATTTCCCCTTTTAAACTCCAATGGAATTTACACACCACGAATAGTCCGTCAGAACACTCCGCGCCGTATCTTGGTTGCCCTGCAGACCCTGACACAGGGCCAACGCCAATGAGTAGCCAAGGCATTCATGTCTGCTGTTAGAGCTATCGATGCAGCGAGAACAATTGCTGCATCATCGATCAGGCGTGATCGCCAATGGTTATGCTTGGATCTCAATTGAGCGTGGGCATCATTACTTGAGGCCACATGAATCTCTGACGAGAATTAAGCTTTTCCGTTCATCGATGGTACTGGTAGCTAATCCATTGGATTGGACCTACCGTAATGCTATGCCGCGGGGCCCCTAATCTGATGGACTGCATGGATGATGGATGGGGGACGGTGGGCTTTTTCTTCGTGCATGGCCAGCATTTCCATCGACCAGGGCATGGCAATGAGTGGACGCTTTGCATGCATTGTACCAACAATGTTGTGAGAATACTACTAGCAGTTGATCATGTTGTCTATGCATGGAGCCTTGATTGCATGACGGCACGCCTCGCCTCCACTAGTCTTAACTAATGCGCACTAGTACTCCTGCATCCCTAATTGTTTAGTTGCAGGCAGATCAGCCAAAAGATCGGGATTTGCACGGCTGCTCCTTAAAGAAATCGGCCCCTGTTCGTTCGGCCTAAACAAATCGCTGCTATCTCCGTTCATTCGTGGAAGGATATGCTATAAGCAGACTCTGTAGGCTGTGCATGGGCACGGGAAGAAAACCGAGGTATGTATATGATCCTACATTTCCCATATATGCATGTTTGTAAAATAGCACTACCTGTTGACAACAGTCCCAAACTTCCCCAAATGGTCGATGCATAAGATCTAAATTTGCAGTCATGATCCATGTATCACCCTCTAGGGAGGGAGTTAGGGACGATAGCACCATCAGCCAGGGCGTAATGGATGGACCGGACTCACACTTGCTCTAATCCCACTCGCCTGTCCTAACCAGAGCAAACAGCCCAGCGCCCCACCCACACGAACAGATGGGGGGCAGTGGCGAGTGGGGGGCCGGGGCAGGCAGAACAGACGGAGGTGGCTCGCGGCAAGGGAGGGACCATCTCAGAGCGCGGCAAGGAGACACGACGCAACTTCCAGAGCCCCCTCGTGCCGCCGCTTTCGCGGCTTGTACAACCAGCTGCCTCGTGAGTGATGGATGGTTCCTGATTGATGTTGCTTCCCCACATTTTGTTCCGGTGCAAATTATTGGTGCGAGAAGAGAACGGTGCTACTACCCTGCCAAGGTGTTTTTCATCACAACACAAACAAGCGGACGGGGAAAATTCGTAATTCAAATTCGTCTGGCACACATGTTTGGAAGAAATTCGTGTGTTTCAGACTTGTGATAGCCGTGCCGCTGCAGATTCTTCAGAGGGGGGAGAATTTGTTCACCGTTTTGACTGATGATACTGGTAACTAATCGGTGGTTGGACGTTGACTGGCGCGCTGTAAAAAGGTCAACAACTTGCGAGGCGGGCGTTCGCAGTGTGACTCGAGAGTTCACTGCAGTTATTCTTAAACTTTGACCGATGACTTGTTACCGACTGGAAACCAATGTAGCTGGTCAAATAAGACCGTTCATTACTCCATTTTGTGAGTGAGACCTTGGCCTCATCTCTCAGCACAGGAAACTGTGAGATCACAGCTATTTCACCTGCTCGGAGTACTTCGGAGTAACTCTTGTACTGGAGTACTACTACCGCTGCTACTCCTACGTCGTACTGTACCGAGTATACATCCCGTTTGATCGGAAACCCGGCCTGTCGTAAGCCATGTTACCATCAACGGGCTCAGCGCGCACAGTTCATACTACGCTGTTGGACCACGACCTCCATTCATTGCCGAATCCTTAACCCCCGAAAGCAAAAGAGATCGATGATCCTACGATCCTATCCTTGGCTGTCATTGTACTCGTCGTAAGCAGCGCAGTGCAATGAATGTCGGTTGCCCCACAGGTCTTCGCGCATCTCGCTGCAGGGTGTCCTGCGACGCCGGCCTATCGCTGGCTAGCCCCCGCCGCGCGAGCGCGAGCCAAGGGCAGGGCATTGATGCGGCGCAGCCGTGATCCGGAGAAGAAAAGATTTGCCGCTAGGAGAGAGGTCAGAGACACGGATCCGTCGCGTCGTGGACGACGGAGGAATAGCTGTGTGGCTCTGCGCTTCATTCGTCGCCGTCGCCTCTCCTCGTTAGATTACAGGACAAGGAACGGTAGTGACCCGGCATTCATCGCCGCGCTCTCGGGTCACGCGGATCATCATTTCTGAGAGACTGCGACACATTTGCTCATCAGTCATCACCCCATTTTCGTTTTCAGACGACGGGAGGTGAGCAGGATCCGAGGAAAGAATCAGGCACTCGTAGCGCAATCATGCTGGGGTTCGATTCGATCCAACACTGCAAGTGAAAGGCACGCAGATGAAGAAACGGGGGGCGCCCATTCCTGTGCTGTCGACCGTAGATAATCAAATGTTTTCTGATCCGTGGCTCGGTGCATAGGACGTGACGATTAAACCTGGTTTGCTTTTTATGGAGAAACATTATCCCGGAGCCTATTCGTGTGGGAGCCGATGTTTCCACCATAAATAGACTTTGCCGCAGTAATAAGTGGCTGGAAAAATAGGCGTAGATGGAGGGGCAATACGCAATCGATGGGTGTCATGATTTCACAAGTCTGCGGTGGGCATACTCCCAATAGCGTGGCAGACGGGCCACCTTGGTAGTAATTCATGGCCTAGTAAATCTCTCTTGGCACCAACAAAATACACTACGGAGTACTATTACCATTTTCTTTCAGCATCCCGGCCGTCCATGGTGCAATCTGACGGCCAGACGCGCGACTCCTCGGATTCTCACGGACCAAACTCCTTGGCAAGCCACAAAAAATTCCCAAAGACACCGTAGGAGTGAAGAGAGAAAAGAAATCTAAAAAGTGAGCGTATTTACAGCTACGTTGCCCCGTCCTTCGCCGGGAACGAGGTGAACCCGATAGGCTCACGAGCTCGCGGGCGCCTGCGGTTGGGCGGCGAGCGGGCGCTTCAATGGTGAAGAGAACAGCGCGGCGAACGACGAGGGCCTCGGATCCGGCGCGGAGTCTCCAATGCCACCTGACGAAGGGGGGCGTGCCGGCGTGGTGGCTTGTTGCGGTGCGGAAGCGCCGGAGGCCGCGGCGGAGTTGGTGGAGGCGACGCGCTCGCAGGAGGGGCACATGGAGAGGGTGGTCGCCGGGAGGTGCATGTAGAACGGGTTCACCGTCTTGAGCGCGCGCAGCTCGGCGAGCTCCTTCTGCAGCCGCCGGTTCTCCTCCGTCAGCGTCTCGCAGCAGCGCTTCAGGTACTCGCAGTCCACCTCCGTTTGCTTCAGCTTCGTCCTGCGCGCGCCACGGCCGGGAAAGACGCACTTAGATAGTGCACAATCCAAACTAGAAGTCAGATTCCTGTCATGCGGAGAAGTATAGAGGTGGCACCTGGCTCGGCGGTTCTGGAACCACACCTCCACCTGGCGCGGCCGGAGGTTGAGCTGCTTCGCCAGCGCCAGCTTCTGCTTCTGCTTGCCACGGAACACACCCACGTAAAGACCAAGCAGGGATATAGTACTCCCTACGCAAAATGTATTTCCAGTTTAATCAGAGCATAGTCGCTTACTGGGTTGAGCGTGGCGTGCTCCTTGAAGCTCTCCTCGAGGAACGCGGACTGCTCCTTGGAGAGCCGCAGCTTCTTGCGCGAGGAGCCGCCGTCGTCCTCGTCGCTGGCGCGGGAGCACGCGCGGTCGCCACCGCCCGGTACCGTCTGGCCCCGCGCGGAGAAGTCCGTCGGGAAGGAGCCCGCGCTGTTGTTTGGCGACGACGACACCGCAGCGCCGCCCGCGCCCGCGTCGTCCTGTTCCTCGTCCTCCTCCCCCGCCGCGCCGGCCGCGCACGACGGCGCCCGGTTCACGTCGAAGCCTCGCGTCGACGCCCCCAAATGCCCTGCCGATCACACATACAGGTTCATCAGCAGTTCTCGCCGCGCGGCGCAAAAAAAAAAAAAAGCAGAATCTAAGAAACTCATCGCTTGTCCAGACGTGACTCACCGGTGTCAGGCGACGGCCAGGGGAGGCCGAGGCTGGGTACCATCGATAGAAGCGTTAGCCGCGCCGGCGGTTCCGGCGAGGACCGCCTGCACCTCCCCGCACCCAACTCCGGCTCCATCCTCGCAGGCGACGCTGCCTCCTCACGATCCCTCTTGCTCCTCCTCTCTCCCCCCTCATCCTGCCTCCCCACAACACCCATCCCCATCCCGAGCCCGAGCACCAGGTCCCTCCCGGCGTCCGCCATCGTGTCGCGCAAGCTCAGCCCCAGCTCCATCCTGCCAGGACCCAGGAACCGGTAGTGGAGCCGTCGGAACTCGCATGGACCGCGAGGTTTTATAGCTCCGGCGTGACAGGGAGGGCGGGACTCGGGCTCTCCTCCGGCCGCGGATGTGTGTGTGCCTGTGATTATGGTGCGTTTGACCGGTTGACGCGCTGCACGTGACCGGGAGAAAAAGCAGAGCCGCGCAGCGCAATTCGCAGCTTCGCTTGGGGTGTTCGTGAGAAAATGCAGGAACGGGATGGGAGGAACAGTGGAGAGCGACAATAATGAGGTTAATCATTAGTGTATCGCGCGGGGCTATGTATCTTTGCCCTTTTGTAAATGGCGCCCGCAACCTTTTCCAGAAAGCTGGCCGCGCCTGCTGCTACAGTGTGTCTCTCAGTACTCCTACAGCCATCGCCGTGCAAAGATTTGCCGTTCGCCGATATCGGGGCGTGCGTGTTGGAATCGCACATTTGTTTGTACTCTGGCTATTGTTGTGATCCAAAGGATTAAGGTAGGAGACGAAGAAGGTACAGAACAAGATACATAAAGAACATATTTATTGAAAATATAAAAAAGGCAATTTTATAGATAAATTTTGAATACAACAATAACAAAGCTTTTAGTCTTAAACAAGTTGAGATAAGTTAGAGATAAAACTCTGAGAGATAACTTAAAAAAAAACAAACAACTAACAATTAAAGTTCAGATATATAAATTACTAGCCTTCACGAACTATTATCTAAAGCTAACTACTTACGATATTCTAATCGATCTCTCTTCACGAACTTTTTCTAATTCAAGTTTGGTCTACCTCTGCCTTTCTTCACACTGTTTGGTCGACTTAACATCCTACTACGAATCAGTGCCTCTTGTGGTTTTCGTTGAATAAGTCCAAACCACCTCAAATGATGTTGCACAAGTTTCTCTTCAACTGATATCACTCCTAATCTTGTATGTCATCGTTTCAGACAAAATCTCTCCTCGTGTGGCCACACATCTATCTCAACATACGCATTTTGACTATATGTAGCTGTTGGACATGTCGTTTTTTTATAGATCAACACTCTGCTCTATAAAATATGACTGGACGAATTACAGTTTTATAGAATTTATCTTTGAGTTTTTGAGTCACCCTACTATCATATAGGACTTAGAAGCTTGACACCACTTCAACCATCTGACTTTAATTCTATGACTTACATATTTATTAATATCCTCATCTTTTTACAACATTAAACCCAAATAACAGAAAATGTCCTTTTTGAGTATCACCTGGTCATGAAGTCTAACATCTTCCTCCTCGACTGTGGTAGCATTGAAATCACACTTCATATACTCTGTTTTAAACCTACTAAGTCTAAAACCCTTCTATTTTAAACCTACTAATTCTAAAGCATGCCTCTATGATTCTAACTTTTGATTCATCTTTATTCTGCTTTCATCCACTAGCACCACATCATTCGCAAAGAGCATACACCAAGGAATATCTCTATGTAAATCTCGTGTGATCTCATTCATCATCAAAGTAAAAAGATAAGGGCTCAGAGCCGACCCCTGATGCAGTTCTATATTAATTGGAAACTCATCGGTGTCTCTATTATTTGTTCGAACACTTGTCACCATATATTTATACATATCTTTAATGAAGTTAATGTATTTTGTTGAGACTTTGTGCCTTTTCAATGCCCACTATATAACATTTCTAGACACTTTATCATAAGTCTTCTCTAAATCGATGAAGACTATATGCAGATCTTTCTTCTGTTCTCTGTATCTCTCTATCAGTTGCCTTATTAAAAAAATTGTTTCTACAGTGAATCTTTCGGGCATCAAACCAAATTGGTTTTGGTGACTCTCATTAATCTCCGCAGACAGTGCTCAATGACTCTTCTCATAGCTTCATTCTGTAGCTTATTAACTTGATCTCTCGATAGTTAGTACAACTTTGCACATTTTTTTGTTTTTAAAGATCGGTACTAAAGTACTCCGTCTTGATAGTACAATTTTGAATCCTAAATTTTTTTTTTATGGATATAGAAAGTACACCGTTGTTTTCACGTTGGAGCAGAGACAAGTGTGAAATTCCATAATGTTGTTGCAAATAGACAACCGCGTCATGCTATTAGTACTGACGATGACTGGGAATCAATTTTTGGCACTATAATTCCATTTTTTCTCGAAATAAATCAAAAGAGTGTTTCCATTTTTCTTCGAAAATACTACTACTACTAAAGATCATTCAACGTCGATGATCATAACCTCGATGCGTTTCTTGAATATATTAGCCGCCTGACTAGGCAGGACGTGGAAATGTGGATAATCGATTTGTGTAATGCTCCTACTCCCTGTACTTATAGAGTTGTTTATCGTTATGTCATCACATGACCATCGCAATTTCTTTTGGCCGGCATGGATGGACATGATGGTTAGCTGGACCGTGGGTGGAATGGCATGCATAGAGACACATGATTAGGGCCATCAACTCCTCATCCATCCGCCGTCATCATGTGTGGTGTGTGCCTACCTGCGTGATACGAAGCAATCCTGGTGATGTGTACAACGGGGACAGGGCGATGGGGCGTTGCCTCGCCGCAATCATGCCTCATGATGGCGTACGGCCGGGCAGCAAGCTAGCGATCGAGCAAGGTCCTGATGAGGACCGCTGCTGCCTACTTGCTCGCCCGCGCCATGATGGCGGCGACGATGGCCGGCGGTTGGTTACTGGGTCATCTGTGACGGTGTGACGGATGGAGATGGAGTGCCACACTACAGGCGCGCAAAAGAATACAATCATCCGTGTTTGTACATCTGTGTTTGTGTGCGTTGAAATTTTCATTTCTTTGCTCTTGGAGAACCGTTGTAGGCGGATACTCCAAAGCAAAGATGCAAGTGGGGCATGTATTATTGTTAACTCGTATATCTGTCTCGTAAAATTTATATTAGTGAGTCTTGTGGATTAACGATATTTTTTTCGTGTCTTAACAATGATTCGTACGCAAAGCCTACCGAATAAGCGGATATGTCCGCAACAATCTGCAACTTTGTTATGTTTATTTTACTTATACTAAATTACATAAAATTACTTACTATTATTGAAAATATTTTTTAACAAATTTTAATCAAATTCGTTGAAATTTTATAGTGTGAGCGTGAGGTTTTAATTCTAGAGTTCAACTTTAAACTCACTAGAACAACTAAAAAAATCATGATTTTAAAGTTACTAATATTTTAAACTAGTTGTATATATAATAATAGAGTGATAAATTATGTTGATTAGATAAGTTATTGGATTCTCGCAACAACCGCATATTTTCTTTGTCAAACAATATGGCTCACGGATTCTCGTAAAGCCTATATATTTATATATTTAATTTACGATTAACCGTATGATTCGTAGGTACAACGATACCCGCCCATTTACAATTTTTACAACTTCGAGTAAAGCAAAATTGCTCGCTAGCACACCACAAATAAAGCAAACCGGCATGCATTTACGCCACCTTGTGGGCTGCTGCGGCAGGCAGGGGAAGGGCAGGCAAGTAAGGCAACCCATCCAGCCTCCAGCCAAACTCCTCCCTCCCTGGTTGCCCCCGCGGCGTGGCGCCCGTGGCCAGGCCGTGGAGCACCGGCCGCGCCTCCGCCGGACGACGTCACGTGCCGGGTCCGCAGCGCGGTGAATGCAGCTGCGCCAGGGAAATTCATTGGGCGTGATGGCAGCACAGCACACGCGCCGCGCCCGGCTGGCTCCCTCCGTCCATCACGTGCGGTGCGGCAAAACCGCTGTCCAAACCACTCCGGGTGGATGGTTTAGCGGTTTTTAATTTATTTTTTTAAAATTTTAAAAATTTAGTAGATTTTAAAATAAAAAATATTTAAAAAAACTAGATAAAAATGTAATTTTATGGTTGAATCAGTTTTTAAAAATATTTTGATTTTCGTGCAAAAAATTTCGAGAAAAAATGAATAAAAAATATATAAGCAAATCTTATCTTCACTCACATATCCATAAAAACTCTATCGGCTCTCCTTTCCCCGTCCGCCCACTACGACCGCGCATCTGCCGCCTCACCACGCCGTCCGCCGGCAGCACGCCGGAAACCGCGATAGAGCAGTATGCACGGCGAGCCACGTGCGCGTCGGCCGCTCCGCAAGCTGGTCGGTTGGAGCGATAAGCCGCGCATCGACGGCGGTAAGCCGGCTCCAGCGATAAATCGCACGATTTGAGCGATGAGCCGCCCAATTAACGCAGAAAGCCGTCCGATTTAGTGGATTTCCGTGGCAAAAAAGATAAGATGGTTGTTTTTCTATTTTTTTCAAATATTGGTAGATTTGTTAGCAACTTTAAAATATAGTTAGTTATTTTTAGGTATTGTTGATTCTAAGATGTCAGATCAGACGGATTTGGTTTGAAAGCACGGGGACAACTTTAGATTTGATGACTCATTTATCTTACACTTCACTTTTTTTTTATAGGTGAGATAGATTATACCTATGTTACACAGGATAAGAAACATGGTGCTCCACAGTCACAAAGATATCGATGAGAGAGACAGTATTACTACATCACGTACTATTCCACACCAGACAGTGATATATTATACAGTCAAAGTAATCAATACTACAATTATCTGTACAGTGATCGTAGCATAGAACATTCTACCACATAGGTCTATCAATGGTAAAATTTAGAATTTTATAACATATTGTACTCATAGTGAGAGACAACTACTGTTTGGACGAGACAATCTTGAATGAATGAAAAGTGGAGTTGTTAGCTACTAGAGAAATTTAACTTCTCTTAATTAAAGAGTGCGACAGTGTATATTTTAATTAAAATACAATCCGAAAGTAAAATGTGCTTCGAAAACTATATATGAACTTTGTATTTGTTGTGGATGAACAACATGTATGTATGGATTTATTGTGTTCGGAACTTTGAATTTGTTATAAATGAATAAGTGTCTTTTATTTGTGAATGAAGTATGTTGTGAATATTGATATTAAAAGAAATTAGAATATGTCATGTCTAATTTTTCAGTACTTTTTCATCTAATTTTTTATTTTTCACTAATTTATCGATTTTCAGATAAATCAAACGGTTTATCGCAAAAATCGCGCGGTTTTTAGCAAAAACTGTTCGGTTTTCACGATCAGCGGTTTTCAGCAAAACCGAGCGGCTTACCGCAAAAACCGCATGGTTTACTGTTTTTGAGGTGCAGAAACCGTCTCAAAATTTAAAAATTGAAATTTGAATAAAATCTGAACGCTTTTAAGGTTTTTTGCGGTTTTCGTAAATGCGAGGATACGATACATGATCAGGCCGGTACGTAGCCGGCCCCGCCGATAGCGTAGCGCTGTGCCGCGGCTGCATGCGCGCGCTGTCCGGGCCTTGCCGCTCGCCAGCTGATTGCACGCTGCAAGGCTGCTGCAGCTGGATGGCTGTATGCTGCTTCCCTCTGTTTTGCCTCGGTCCCTACCTGCCCACGTTGCGCATGACGCTGTCCCCTGCTCCTGCGACATCTGCCCGTGCGGTGCTTCCCCGGCCTGGAGCAGACGGATGTATGGGCGGGATGGCGCCGGGTGGTGCCTTTGGTAGTAGTACTAGTATAGCTGCGTCCTGCAAACGTCGGGAGAGACTGGTTCCCTTTTGCATAACAGTACTAGGGCTTGGTCGACTGGGGACCCGGTGAACGCCGAACGGTCTATACCGTCGTCCTGTCTGTACAGTAGTACTCTGTATGCACAGAGCATGTAAACATGAACGTAGACCCCTTTACACGCGCAGCGTACACCGCACCCAATACTACAGCTAGTACGGAGGAGTACTCTACATCACCCGACACCAGAGCGCCATCGGGCCTGCGCGCTCCGCCACGCCGGTGATGAGCTACGGCAATTATTGAAGTCACGCTAGCAATCAAGCGCTCGTGCCCCCGATCGACTAGACACTGGTGCGGGCACGGACGTCGACTAGTGAGAGGAGAAGCCGACCAGAGAGGCCGCAATAATAACACGACGGGCCCAGAGCTCCACCGGCGTCGACGCCGTAGGGGAGCACAGGTGACGCGTGAAGGGGGGCACGGGCGCGGCCCCCGGATCGTGAACGCGAGCACGCGGCAGTGGCACTTCGCGCGCGCGCGCCCCATAGCCGGGTCGCCGATCAGCGGCCATAGCACAGCGCCGCGCGGTGAGGTGACAGCTCTGGACGTTGGAGTGAGCGGGATGCGCACGGATCTGTGTAGCGTGCCGGTGCTTTGCTTAAACCACAGATTGCAACAACAAACGGACGGAGGCCGTCAGGACAGGAGAGGGGAATCGGAACCCAAGCGGAAGAAACCAAGGCGAGCCCAAACAGAGCAGGGTGCCCCCAGCCACTGATCCGTGTCCGGGGAGCATAGCATACCGGACGGCCGAACGAGCCGAGCGAGCGCGATTACCCATTCCTGCGCGGCCCCGCGTGTGCCGACCGCGCGCCAGGCGCAATCATTGGGCGCGGCACCCGCAATTATATCCCCGTGATTGCCCGCCGCGTGCTGCGGCTTTTCCTCTCCCAGTACGAGTTCGCCGGCCCGGCGCCCTGCTTTGGGCCAGGACGCGATTAGCGAGCAGCCTTGTTTTTGGGACGCGATGAGCGCTGGCGTGCTGAGGGTGCTGCTCTTAGTTGAATCATTCCTCGCGGCGTGTGAGCTAAATCATTGTGGGCGCCGTGACGTTCTACAACAAAAATCGTAGATATAGATAAGTTTAAACAATAAGGTATGAATGATTGCGGAACATAAACACAAGGATCAGAGGGCCCGGGCGTCGGCAAAGTTTGAATGGAAAAGATCAGGTCGGGGAGCAGTGAAAAGAAGCAACCGGGAAAGCTGTAGCAACAGCATCAAAGCGAGCTGGATCCACTGTCCCCTCCCCCTTGCACTTCTACGCTTTGACCAAAAGCGCAATGGCTCCCGTGCTCAATGAGCAAGTGGCGCCGCCGCAACGTCGCCGGCAGGAGGGCTGCGGGCCTGCATCCACCACACGGGCAGCCGGACTGGCCCTTTTTCTTTTCTCCTTTTCTTCCCCGTTTCTGGCGAAGAGATTTGCTGGCCGTGCTCGAGCAACAAATAGTACAGCCTCGTTTTAGTGCGTGACGGTGTACTACAGGAAAGGAAAATGAGTGGTCGTCAAGGGGTTCCATGTAAACGGCTCAAATCCTCTTGCTCTTCCGCTTTACCCAGCTTTTCTCTCTTTCTGGAAAAACGCAGGACTTTTGCCTGTGTTGAAATTGATGATGGAAGTAGTAGATACGGATCCTAAAGCATTTTTCAAGAACCAGTTTGGATTATCACACTCAAGAGCATGTTGATAGGAAATATCTCGAAAAGACAGAGATCTCATGGGAGCAGCACAAACGCCCAGCCATGTACTCTACACTGCTACGGCGCAATCATCCGCGAAACTGTTTCACCAGCTCGATGCTGGGCACGGCAAGGTAAGCTGCTATGTGCGAATGTACTTTGTGTTTCAACTTATGCTGATTGCCTTAATTCGATCGAAACCGTGACTCTCGGTATGAAAATGCTTTTATCTGGGGAAGCAATCAAAAGGCCCCGAGCCTTTCTGTTTACCTAACACTGACTATGACCTGGTTATGAACAAAACAACATGCTTTGCAAGTAATCATGAGTGAAATCGTCGTGATCATTATACTTGCCCACTCAAAATTCCCTGGTGATTATTGTAGTTGAACCACGCTTTTGTAGATGAGATGAAGTTTCCTGAGGACTGATGCTTTTGTAGATGAGATGAAGTTTCCTGAGGAGTGATGAAGAATGTAGCGTTAACTAACCTTTTGGGAGTGGGTGAGAAAATGGTCAGGAATTTTCGCTTCCTTAACGAAATTATTGGTTATAAGAAAGAAAGAAGCTTTCTACGTCGTGGACCAACCAACTTGTCCTAGACAACTAGCGGAGATAAATTCAAAATGGAATTTGCTATAGTTATGAACAGAATGAAATCGACATTTTTGTCAAATGTGAGTGGCTAGTTTTTTTATACGATATTAGCTTCTAGCTTTGTTATTCGTTGTCTTTATGCACCTTTTTGTATATCTAATACTACTATGTTATAATCAGTAGGGAGCGCTTATTTATAATGTTATCACATCTCTATAGTTTTAGCTAAAATAAAAAATTCCGTCACAAAAAAACTAAAACTAAAAATCCTATTTGACAAGAACATGTACTGTCAGACTGATGGTGATAAAAGGCCTTGATCTTGATGTGTCACAGAATCAGGTTGTGGATTCAAAGAAGGCCCAAAATGTTGCACATATGCATCGAGAAGGTGGAAAGGCCGAAAGAGCTGGGCCCAAATCCCCGTCACAAGTACTCCTTCAGGCAGGCTGGCATGGGCTTTCAAGCGTTGGTTGGTTTAAATTTTGAACCAGTTTTTCCATTTCTGATGGTCACTTGTCGCTGTATCTTTTTAATTTACTCATTTATTATGTGGAGAAATACTGACAAATGGCGTGATATGGCTCCTGCAGCCCTTTATTTAGTACTATATCTACGTAAATACTGCCAAAAAAATGGGGCTGCTGTGATAGCTGTATGTCTGGCAGTCTCGTTGACCGCGGTAGTGGTTTCACGCCAACCGGTCATGCCCTGGCGCAGCCCTTTGCTCCTCGCTCGTTTAGCATGTGATGAGTAATTAGGGAGTGGCGCCATCTGGGAGGGTGCCTGCGTCAGCATAGCCAGAATCCGTGAAACCTGTGGGCTAAACTTTTCAAGACTGCTACTGCAATAACAAAATTACTAAGAGGCGCGTCCACAGCCAAAATCCAATCTGATCGTATCAACGATGTACCATACCCACAGCGTTTCGATCAGACGCTAGCCTGTTTCAAATTTTTGCAGCATGAACATTTTTCATGGCACGAGTTCTTTTGAGATTTGAAATTTTCATGGCCCCGATCGATGTCCATAAATCGAATTCATCCCAAGATGTTTTATAGCAAGCATTAATTTCAGATTTTAGTAACTAGGCATAGAGATATTCTTTCTAGCCGTCATTGAATTCCTGCCTAAAATGGATTTCTCTTTTCGTCGTCATGTAGTGCTACTGCAGAAAACAGGTTGTAACAAGATGTATGGACGACTGTCTGGAACGCGACCAAGGTCCCACAGCCAGAAACACAGTCCTAGAGCGGTCATACGAGATGACACTAAAGATTATAAGCGCGATTTTTCATAAAAAAAAGATTATACACATAATGTAAAAAAAAAACTCCCCACATCCTCTATATAAGAGCACCCCTCCAATCGGCTACCTCTCACTCCTGCTTGTCCTCTTTGACCAACACATTCTTCCGGGAGCAGCGTAGCGTAGTGGGTCAAAGCCGATGGAAGGAGACTGCTGCGGGAACAATCTCCCGGAGAGGAGGGCGCCTCGAGTTGTGCATGATTTTGATCTGAACGTAAAGCTTGAGCCGGAGGAGTCGGAGCAGCAGGAGCAGCTTCCACACAATGCTGCCCCCGAGGTTATGAACGCTAATCCACAGACCCCAGCTTCGTCTCAGATCAGGATATGCGTGTAGATTTCCTTTTTCGAAAGCTATATATTGTGGTGTGGTATATTTGTGGATGCATGAACAAGTAGATTCCCGATCCATCATCTATGCCTGATTGCTAGATCAACCTGTGGGTAGATCCCAAATTTTTTTAACTGTTTGAACTCCTCGTTTTTAATCAGCTAGCTAGATCATCCTGTGGATCCATCGTTCAGCTGTTCTAGTTTCGTTTTGCTTTATGTTGCACTGATCTAGATTTGGAAACAGGTGACCCATGATCTGGGAGGAGAAAACCCTGAGGTGGACGTGCCCTCCGAAATCAACAAAGTGGACGAGAAGAAAGAGATGGACAAGGAGGGGAGCTCCAAAAGGAAGTACGCGCGCGCGGGGACGGAGCTGATGCCGGGCCCCAAGATCCCTGGTTCTGGTGGGATCAACGTGCCTCCGGTAGTCGATACCAGCGAGAGGTGCATGTTCAGATTTGCCCTTTCTTCATCGCAAGTGCCTACGTAGCATATACTCATTGCGCTGGTTTAGATTGAATGAATAACCTGAACCCGTCTTTCATTATGTGTACTCATGATTTACCTACATAAAAAAATTACTGTGCAATGGGGATTCTTCACTAATCGGATGTGTTTTCATTGTTTAACAGTAATGCTGGTGAAAAGGAGAAGTTGGCAGGCCCTGAAAGGAAGAGGCCGAGGACAAGCAGTAACATCACAGCTGAGGAGAAATCTGGCACTCCCAAGATGAAGTGGAAGTCTCTGGACAAGGAGGGAGACGCAGGGATACACCATTCATCTCCTGAGGAAGAAGAACGCAACCCATGAATCCATGGCAAGCAGATGTGACAAGCTGGCGTTAATTTGAAGAGTGATCTTTTGCAAGCGTGCCATCTAGCTTGGATCCTTCTTCCTGACCGAGCTGTCAAAAATCTATCTAGCTCTATCGTCTTATGAATAATTTGTTTTGAACTATATTTCGATTTATGTGGTGTTTCTGTGTTATGGCAAGCAGCTAGCTCATGAACGTTCATGGGCCGCAGTCGCTTCCATAGTTGAACTATGTTATGAATTCTATCTTAATATTTTGAGTCCATCATATGTGTAGCTTATAGTTTCAATCGAATTCCTTGGTGCTAGAAATTGCAGCTATATAATCAGTTTCCTGACAATTTTTTATGGTTATTTCACAAAATATTGGCATAGAAACTCCCCATTGGTATTTTAAATAGAGCATTTCTCTTTTAAATATGATTTTACTTGGAATGAAAGTTCTATCTTTGCTCCAGAATTGTTTGATCAGGAAAGGATGGATAGCTGCTAATCATAGTTTTTGGGGAAATTGTTGTCCATATCTTTTTTTTTTCAAGGGAAAAAATAGAATGCGCATATATTTGATTGAAGTGTAGTACTTAATTCTTTTGAGTAGGGAAACATTTTCTTATAGCTGTATATATCTCTGATACTATTAAGAGGCAAAGACTGTTATCTTACTGTTGAATTGGTTCATTTTTTTTACCCAGTTCTTGTTGATAAAACTTTTTTTTTCAGTAGTCAGAAATTGCTGCCTCTTTCAATCTTACTTATATTCTTACAGAAGTTTAATTGGCACACTAAACTATCTTTCAAGAAAAAAATCTGCATGCGCTACCGTCCCTAGAGATAGGTTATATAGAAAATTAAGTTGATGATTCTTATCTTTATAGACGTTGCAAATTTTATTGGGGTTGTGTGACTTTTGGATCCCTAGGTACTTTTAATGTGATTTTACTAGGAACAAAAG
>BCLH01000090.1:294181-337196 GCA_001602315.1 Zoysia pacifica
AAGTGTTGTACTTAGTTCTTTTGAGTAGGGAAATATTTTCTTATAGATGTATATATCTCTGAAACTATTAAGAGACAGAATATTATCATACTGTTGAATCTGTTCATTTTCTTTTACCAAGTTCTTGTTGATAAAACTTTGGGTTTCTGTTTTAATTTCCACCTTTTTCAGTGACCAGAAATGACTACTTGTCATGAGTATATTCTATACAGAAGTCCATTTGGCACACTAAAAACCTTTGAAGAAAAAAATCTGCATGTGCTACATTTTCTAGAAATAGGTTTTGTATATAGACAATTAAATCAATGATTTTTGTCTTATAAATGCAAATTTTATTGGGATTGTGTGACTTTTGTGGGCCATGGACGTTTACATGAATAATAGTCCAGTGATGTATGTTGCATTACTTATCAGAGGGTACAGCTCCAATTTCAAACAGACTTTGGGAAATACAATGTCGTTATTGTTTGATGGAGTCTTAGATACTATCTCTGGATAAGATATTAGAGATGCTGCACAACCATTTTGTGACAAAATAAGTAGATTGTAAGATGGCTCTTGCGTACCCAAACTCAACTTTATTCACCATAGCAGCAAGCTAGCATGGATTATGAATGCGCTTAATCTCTCCTCGGTGCTGCTAATTGTTTTGCAAGATATCCAAGGCTGAGCACCCAATAGACAGTGCATCAGCAAATGAAAGATTTAGTAAACACTAAAAATCATCACGTATTAATAAGCGAATTCGAAGTTGTCCAATGTGATTTGGAAGTAAATTCTTTCTCTTGAAAAACTCTTTATAGTTACTTCATATCTTTATTCGATGTGTTACCTCATGGTTTAAGAATGTACTTTATAGTTACTTGAGAACTAAATACACAAGCATTTTAATATTTGATTACATTTTAGAACCTTTTTGAATCCTCAATTGTCAATATTCTTTATGTTATCAATTCGAAGTTATCTTATGAACGCGGTCTTGCAATCAAAGGTCATCATTAAAAACATGCATGGTTTACAGATAAAAGAATTCAATATTAGCAATGTATTTATTAAGAGCTGATGATTACAGAAAACCTGATATTCAAAAAATAGATCAATATGAAAATTGAAACACTAACAACATTTTCTTAGTGATGAGCATGCATGATTAATTTCGAACGCATGCAAGAAGGCGACACGGGATTGACACAGGATTGGTTGGCAGGCGGGGTCACGATGCGACATACGCATGCAAAGAGTAATTAATTAGTATGGCAATAACACATGAAAATGAAGCGTTACCGGTGATCGTTATTTCACTTGGTCTCTACGCATAATGTGGCGGTGAAACATAGACAGAGTAATTACGTTATCAGTGGAGTTACCGGTGGCAGTAATTTCACTTGGTCTCTACGCATAATGTGGCGGTGAAACTGAGATATAGTAATTGCATTATCAGTGGAGTTACCGGTGGCAGTTATTTCACTTGGTCTCTACGCGTAATGCGCCGGTGAAACTTAGAGTAATTTCTTGCGCTCTCGTACCTCATGAATCAGTTCTGTATCTCATGAATCAGTTCTCCATTGTCCCTCTAATTTTTTGCCCCATTACAATAGAGCAAAATTTCCCCTCTTTCACTGGAAAAAAACATCTTGGGACCTCACAACTTCCTGTAAAAAAAGACTCATAAGCATGACAGTTTAGTGAGTGCTGCCATGTTTTGGGGCAGTGCCCACTTTAAGATTCACACACCAGAGTGATTGGACAATACAAACATGACCGATTTTTCAAAGTACTGGGAGTCCTTCCCCTGGTTTAAGCCATGAATTTTATTTTTTTTATTCCACTCTAAAAACCTTCCATACAGTATAGCTCTTGTTACTCACGAGTAGCTACATATAGAAATTCACTGCTTGCCCTTCACTTCACTATCTTCAGTTCCGCACACAAGGAACTATTATTAACGCTTACAAAAATTCAGCTCCGTGGCTGAAGGTACTTAAAAAAGCAAATCAAGACTAACAAAGTCTATTATTTTGTGACAGTTGGCTATTTATTTATACATATATGAAAAAATCCCATAGACAGTACTGTGTACATAGTCAAAGATGCCATTACAGGTGCGACGCCACGGGCACCGGCACGGCTTTGAGTGGCGTGACCATGTTCAGAGACGTGCCGAACCTGTCCCTGACATCCACATCCGCCGGCTTCATCCCCTGGGGCAGCCTCCACTCGAAGGCGTGCAGCATAGAGGCCAGGATCAGAGTCACCACCTTGGTTGCCATCGGCGTGCCAGGGCACGCCCGCCGCCCGGCCCCGAACGGCATGAACTCCAGCCGGTCCTTGACCCGGAAGTCCAGTTCGTCCCTGCCCTCGAACCGCTCCGGCACGAACTCCGTGGGCTCCGACCACAACTCCGGGTCGCGCATGATCACCCAAAGGTTGACGATCACCTTGGTGCCGCGGGGCACAGCGTAGCCGCTGATCTCCGCGCCGTCGGCCATGGCCTCGTGCGGCATCTGCAACGGGCTCGGCGGGTGCAGCCGCATGCTCTCCATGATCACGGCGCGGAGGTACGGCAGCCTGCCGATGTCCGACTCGTCGGGGTGCGGCTTCGAGCCCAGAACGTCCCGCAGCTCGGCGCGGACCTTGGACATCACGGCCGGGTGCCGGAGCAGCTCGGCCATCGTCCACTCGATCGTGATCGCGTTCGTGTCACTGCCAGCAGCGAAGAGATCCTGTATGCATGGACACGATAAAATGGGACCAACATCTTTTGGTCAGGATCTTTGAATAGAAAAGTCGACGTGTCTGTTTCAAAGTCTTTCACAAATAGAGCACTCGTATGCAAAACTACAAAAAACTGAATGCGATAGTACGGTTGTATTTCTTGGAAAATGGAGTGTTTGGTACCCATTTCTTTGGAATGGACGAATATATCAACACGATGGAACTGTCCGTGCGTTGGAAATCAAACCTTTGGCCACAACCAGAAAAAGATGGACAGACACGTCCAGTTTTGGGGCTCCACCACTCAATTCGTCAATTGGTGGAACAGTTGACAGGAGAAATAGTATAGAAAACGTAAGGCGGTGAGTGTGGGAACGTGAGTGTGACGCGTAGTACGTACCAGGAGAAAAGACTTGATTGTTTGAAGGCTGAGCTGATCCTCCGAGTGAAGCTGAAGCAAGACATCCAGGAAATCGTCGCCCCTTTCACCGCCGCCGCCGGCGTTGAGACGGCGGGCAATGATCGGGTCGAAGAAGGCGAAGAACCTCTCAAGAAGCTCAGCGGAGCGCCGGCGGCGACCTTGCAGGTCGAGCTTGGCGAGCACGGGGAAGAGGTCGGACATGTTGGGCTTGGTGACCTCCTCCACCGTGTCCCTGACCAGCATCTCCAGCTCCTGCGCGCGGTCCGAGCTCAGGTCGGCCACGTCCTCGGAGAAGAGCGCGTTTGACACGACGTTGAGCACGCAAGAGAACACGACGCGCCCCACGTCCACGGGCTCCTCGCCCGCGGCGGCGTGGTGTCGGCCAAGGAACCCGACCAGCTCCCTGACCTTCTCCTCCCGGACGGCGCGCGTCGCGTCCAGCCCGCGCGCCGAGAAGAGGCTGTTGGTGCACACGGCGCGGAGCCGCTTCCACAGCGGGCTGCTGCTGGGGAGCCAGATGACGGAGAGCTCGTGGTTCCCCAGCGCGCGGCCGGCGTCGCTCCCCGACCGCGCCGCCAGGACGTGGTCGTACTTCTGCAGCACGTCGCGCGCCGCGGCCGCGGAGGAGACCACGATCGCGGGGACGGTGCCGAGCTTCAAGGACATGACGGGGCCGTGCGTCCCCGCGAGCCTAGCAAGGGCGTGGTGCGGCTCCCCCTGAAGCTGAAGGATGTTGCCGAGGAGAGGCAGAGGTCTAGGCCCCGGCGGCCGCCGCGCGTTTCTTGCCTCATTGGTGGAGACGAAAACTTTGTACAGGAGGCAGGAGGCGAGAGAGATGTAGAGAAGCCATAGAAGAGCTTCCATTCTTCTCTAAGATTTTGTAGAGGAGGACTGAATATTCTCACACAGCACCGGCCTTATATAGTGCGCGCGCCCTAGACGAACAAAGCTGATTTTGTGTTTTCCTTTGGAGAAAACTGTTCTCTTGGAACTAAAAATTCCTGCGGTCAAAGGACCTGGTCTGAATTTTCAGAGAGGAAATGCCGACTCTCCTCGAGATCCATGCTAATCCACACTTAAACAACAGTGTCTTGCAGAAGCATGCATGCTACTCTCTCCGATTTTAAAATATTGACACAGTTAACTTTCAATATCAATTTTGATAATTTGTTTTATTAAAAAATATGTAAATTTTTATTATTATTTAATTTATCATTAGTAAAATTTAAATTACAACTAATAATTTTACACAATAAAACAAATTTTTTGAATGAAACGAGTCAAAATTAATATTAAAAATTAATGGTATCAATAATTAAAAACTAGATGGAGTACTCTAGCAAAGCCGTCAGTGCCCTCTCATGAAGGCTTCTGACTTCGTTGCTGAGGTCCATGTTCTAAAGCCGTCCATGATCAGATGATTGGTTGGTGTCGCCCTTCTATTTGTTTATTGTTCATGTGACAAGCACTGTCATGTGGATAAATACTTATACTACATCACTACTCCTACTACACTTGTTATCCTATTGCTGATACACTGACGCTGGTTTCGTTTTTTAGAGAGATGGGAAATGGAGCAATCACCGCATATACTAATGAGCGGGGTGGCTTTTCTTATATACTCCATTCGTTTTTAAATTATTGACACAGTTGACTTTAGACATCAATTTTGATCATTTATTTTATTAAAAAAATTAATTCAAATGTATAAAATTATAATTCATAATTCTATCTAATTTAGTAATAAAACAAATTATAACAAAATATATAATATTCATCAAACTTTTTTAAATGAGATAAATGATCAAAGTTGATACTGAAGTCAACGGTGTCAATAACAGAGAGAGTAGTAGGTTAGCATTACTTTACAGGATCCTCAATCAGAGGAGTAAATCAAGCTACAATTAAACTATACAAATTTCTGTGATCTCATGCCTGATTATTCCCTAATAGTTTTGAACTACACCTCCGGCCGGCACTGCGCACGGTCACCGAACCCTAGGCCCTGGCAAAACGTTGATGTCAACGGGAGATTCATTGGCGACCGAGCTGCTTGCTGGCACAACATCTTTGACACTTTCGGCGATGAAGCGCGCCGGCAGCACCGACCCCCCTCAGCCCCCTGTCGCGTTGCAGAACCTGACGATAAGCACATCAGTTAAATCAGGGCGGCGTCCAACCTGACGATAAACACATCAGTTGATTGGCCATCATTGTCCGTGAGGATATGACAAAAATTCAGCTCGCGATTGGACTTCCGCAATGCATGTATGCATGACGTGCGATAGTTAAAATATGCATATGAAACTAGTTGATTCCCTTGCCGAGGGGTTTTATAGTTGATAGAAAATAATATAAAAATCTAATTCAATGGTTAACAATGATTAAGTTTTTCATTTACCTCTACCCATTTCAGAGATAACAACCGTGACAAATATTAGCACTCTAAGGTGTGGTGTTCAGAATAGAAATGCAAGAAACCTAGTTATCAAGATAACTAACATATATTTAGCATGTATAACAGTGTTTACAAAAGAATGTAAAAAGAGTCACTAATCATAACTGAAAAAAGAAGCACGACATAATGTGACACTGGCGCACAAAATCCAGTCCATTTTGATGGTGATGATAGTAATAAGAGTATTAGTAATAATACTACATAATTAAACACCTATTATACTTCTATGTAGATTGGAGACAGTAGAAACACATCAATACCGACATGGTTCAAATCTAACTAGAGTTAAAGATCTGGCGTGCGCATCAATACAGACGTGGTTCAAATCAAACGCAAGCTCAGGGAGAAAACCATCCTCGCCGCTGGGGTCGAAGCAGCACGCGTATGAACAACCAAGCCTAGTAGCCGCGTCCATCGCTGTGCCAGCCCCGAATTCTGCGTGAGTAATCGTCGAAATTGACCCAGCTGCCCTTCAGCTCCTGCTGGCGTCATACTTGGATGCCATAATCAGATACCTGCAGCTCCCGCAGCCGCCTCGCCTCCATGGATGCCATCGTCGAATCGGTCACACCTGTTTAGAAGGGAAGCTGTCATCACACCATGCTGGAATTGTGGCATCACGCTGATAGGGGGCTCCAAATTGATCAAGCAGTGGTGTAGATTTTTGTACTGTCGTCGTCCCTTTTTAAATGCATTGCAAATGGATGTGGGACAACGGGAGGCGGCGGTGAAAGCAAAGAGACGGGGGAGGGGAGACGGAGCATGAGAAGCTGATGCGACACAACAGTGAAGCGGGAAGGGAGCCCGTCGTGCAGGTGAGGAGGAACTGGGGACCGAGAGGGAGGACACGTCTCGAAGACAGATGGACAGTTGGATGCATGCAATCTAATGGTGGAAATAAGATGATAGTGTGGTGCAACCAAAGAAGAGATAAACTTTTAGTGGGTGGTACAAATGTAACACTTCGTGTTTTTGAATAAAGAAGCCAAACTGTTCAAGTCCAAAATTATGGAATTCGAGCTCAATTAATTTTTAACCTTTCAAGCAAGTGCAAATTTCAAATTTAAATTGAAATTTCAAATCTTCAAGTTTGAAAATTTTCAAATAAAGCTGTGAAATAAAATTTCATTTGAAAGGTTTTGCAAAGATTTGAATTTAAGAAGTTTTTGTAAAATTTTACTAAAAGTTTAAAAGGCTTAAATAATTGTTTCTTTTGAAATAGTTAATTGTTTCCCCCGAATTTTTTTATAAAATATATTTCGAATTTGGGTTGTTCCAAAAATAAAAATTGTTTCTTATAAAGGTTTTATGAAAACTTGAATTTAATTTATTTTCCTAAAATTTTAGTTGAAATATAAAAAGGCCCAAATGATCTTTTCCTCTTTAATTAGTTCCCTATTTTGTAAAATTTTTATATTAAGATTTATTTCAAATTTGAACTTGGGCCTCAAAATAAAAGTTGTTCCTCTTCAAATGTTTTACCACTCTGCAAAGTTTTAAGTTTGAGCACAGGAATTATGGATTTCGGATTAAAAACAGAAAGTTGCGCAGAAAATTTCAGAAAAATCAGGAAAAAAAGAAAAGGGAAGCGGGGCCTACATGTCAGTGCCACTGGTCATCCTCCTCCAACCTTCAGCGGCCAGCGCAGAACGCCAGCTGCCGCGCGCACGCCGCATCACTCCTGCATGCTGGCCATGCACCCGGCGACGTGCCCCTACGAGTGAATGCGTGCGTTCAATACCTCTCCCGGTCGCAGCTCGTTCACTCACTCTCTCTCTCTCTCTCAGTCCACTCGCCCCTTCCCCTGACGCCGCCGTCGAGCGTCATTTCGGGCCGTGCCCAACCCCCTGGCTCGGCAAGCAACTGCGCTAGCTCTCCCTCCAGCTCCCCACCAGTGCAGCTCGCCTCCTCCCCGACCAAGCACGGCGGATTTCCAACTTTTCCCGATCCTTTCCGAACTCGGCGCCGCCGCGATTTCCGGCAAAGTCCGGCTGCCGTCGGTGCAAAATACTTCGACTTCTTTTCAATTCTTGTAGTGCACCCCGGGGGCCACTTTTTGAGCAAGCTAATGGACAGATTCCGTGGACCTATGCGCATGCTTTTCAAGTCTAAACCTGACCGGCCGCGGAACCCGTCGACCTCGCTGGTGAACTCCCTGCTGTGGCCTTCCTCGACATCCGCAATACCCTCGCCGCCCGTCTACGTGCACTGGTGAAGCTTCAAGGCCAATTTTCGTGACGTCCCTTCATTCTATTGGAGCTCCCATCCTCGCCGAACTTAGTTTCCGGCCACCCCTCGCCACCGACATCACACGGTGAGAACCCCACCCCGACAATCCCTCCACGACATTCCCCATGTCGCGGTGATCATTTTAGTGTGGGATGTCCGTCTGTTTGGCCGCCGGCGAGCAAGTCTGGTGAGCTCGCCGTCACTGGCCGGCGAGCCTCGCCATGGGCGGCCGAGCTCGCCTGGAGGCCGGGGCGCCCGGATCTTCTGTGCACGCCCGATCCTGTGCGGCTGAACCCCGCAACCCACCGTGTGGTCTCGCCCCCTGGGCCGGGTTCCTGTGTGGATGCCCTTGGGCCGAATTTGTAGCCGCGGCCCAGAAGGCTGGGATTTTCCTTTAAATTGCGAAATCCTTTGTTTTAGAAGAAAAAAATGGTTTTAAATCGTAAAATTCGTAGAAACTTCATCCTAAGTGATAAAATTGTGAAACAAATTTTGTTAGGATCCTCTCAACTAGAACTATTTTCTCAAGCTAACAATTTTTCAGTTTGTGCATAAAAATAATTTAAATAATTCAGATCACTAAATACTTCATTAATGCATTATTATTATTCTTTGACATGATAAAATCTGAAAAAATTACTTTTCTATTTATTTTGTCAAACATTCTGTTTTAGAAAAGTTTATATTTATTTTCATCAAAAATAATTTTATAAGCATTTTATTGTATTTAAAAAGTTTTTAAGTCATTATAAATCCTTTTGATTCCAATAAATCATGAAAATTTCTCAAAAATTTGTTTATAACCTTTCTGATTTTATACATAACTCAAATTATATTTTATGTTTTTAAAAACCATTTTAAAGAAGTTTTGTAACTAAATTTGTATCTTTTAAAAATAAAAAGCTATCACCGCATGTGAATTCATTAAAATTTAAAACTATTATAATTCATTTCTTTGCATATAATATTATATTTAGGACTCAACCCATCCGAAGAGGAGCGTAGAGGTGCTCCTTTGACAAAGAAAGCTAACTGTGAGCAAGTCCAGGCAAGCTCCAATGCATTAACTCTATTTTAAATCCTTTTATTTTGTCACTATATATTGTATGGTTAATGTATTGTGCATTAAGTTATAGGAGTTGTTTGGAACCCTAGAATGCATGATAGTGCTACTTACCTTATTAAGTGTATATTGGTACAAGTAACTCGATGTAGAGCTAGGCTAAGTTTTATTTCACGATAGAAGTTGGGTGAATAAAAAAGTCACTTGTGAGCTATAGAAGTGATAGTCACTCGCGAAGTCTAGAAGTAAGTGAATAGTCACTCACGAGCTATAGAAGTCGAGTGAATGGAAAGTCACTCGCGAGCTATAGGTTTGCCACACATTAATTAACCTGAGATCGGACGGGGACAGTGCATAGGAAGGTTTGAGAAGGCTGAGCTTTCACGGTGGTAGCCCCGTCTGTGTCGTTAAGGACAGATTCGAGTGTGGCCCTGTTGAACAAGTTTGAACGTACCAAATACATACTGAAATTATAGGCTCAAGAAACTGATGTAGCTCAATATCCATAGTGATTGGACGTAACTCTACTCTTTTTTAAGTGGTGAGTGGAAGAGTGACTTGGATCTAACCATGGACACGTCCTGCGTGATGATCGTATGAAGGACCATGTTCTCGAAAAAAGTAGGCATCAGACCGACTCTAAGTTTATAGCAATTACTTGGCAACCATGTTTGATATAGTTTTGTAGCGTAAATTAAAATTTTATTTCGTAAACTTAATTTATCGCTAAAACTTGAATATAAAGACTCGCTATATTAGCGCTGGTTTTACAAATAGCGATCCTATGTGAGTCAATCTCATTATATCTTTGGAGTTGGTTGTAGTTGGCCACGTTGACGGGTAAGATTTACTGAGCATTTGAATGTTCAAGGCTCGACTCTCTATAGTTTTGTGCATGTGGTTTCTCTCTCCTCCTCTGGGCCAACCGACAGAAGCAACCTCGAGGGTAGCTATGTTCGTTAGAAATCTTGCTCGTCGCACTGCTATTTGTGTGCTGCTAGAGGATACATCGTATGGGCTTTTTGGCAATTTATGCATAGTCTTTAGGAGACCTTAATTCAGGTTATTGCTTTCGCATATTTAAAAATCTTTGTTTTGTGAACTTAAGCAATAGTTTGTAGTATATTTTATTATGATTGAGTTTTACTGTTAGTCCTCGCTTCGTCGTGTGACATCCAATAAGATCTTGTAGTCGATGGATCGTCTTTTCTGTGGAGTGATCCGTCACAACAAATATACTCACTCCATTCTCAAATTGTTGTCATTATTGACTTTTAACATCAACTTTGACTATTTGTTTTATTAAAAAAATATTATAAATATCGTATATTTTGTTATAATTTGATTTATCATTGAAGATATTTTAAATATAGCTTATAATTTTACACTTTTGAATAAATTTTTTGAATAAAATGAGCGGTCAAAGTTAATATTAAAAGTCAACGACGACAATAATTTAGGAACGAAAAGAGTAGATATTACAGATGTGTGCGGAAACCCGGCTTTTCAGGTCGCGTTCGTTTATTCCTGCCATAGGCTTGGATCAACTTGAATTGAGAATGATTCATTCCTCCACAAGCTACATCTGCATTTAATCCTCCTTATTTTTTTTTTCCAATCCCACTCCAATCCTACCAAAATTCTAATAATCGAACGCAGCCTCAGCCGGATAAGGCGATGGGCGGAATTCCTAGCCGCTCTGCAGTCCGCGCCACGCCACCACTTCCACAGCTTCCCCTACCAATTCAAACCCCCCCCCCCCCCCCCCCCCCCCCCCCCCCCCCCCCCCCCCCCCCCCCCCCCCCCCCCCCCCCCTTTTGGCCCACAAGGCGGCGACAGGGCCTTCTTCTCCCATCATGGTGGATCGCAGTTCTAGTTGGGGTGGAGTAATTACAGACGAGAGTCGATTTGAAGATGAGAGAAGCAGTTGTGGAGCGAAGTGAGGCTGAAGTTGGAGTCTATGGCTCCAGAGGATGTCGGCATCTGGCTCACGTTGGCCCCCACGGGCATAGAGCCTGGTAGTTTTGGAGTGTGTTCGGTGGCTGTAGGGTCAGCAAGTAAAATTCTATGGTGGTTTTATTATCTGCTATAGCTGGTCAATTGGGTCAGGTCGGTCAGAGATCCGGTACTTTTAGCCCGGTCTGAACACGGCTTGACACGACGGGCAGATGGGTTGTGCCGTTCTGAGGCACGACCTGAGCCGTGCTTGAGCTTGGTCGTAGGCTCGCTGGGCCGGCATGAGCATAGCTCGTTTAAATCGATCCGATCAGACCTGTTTATTATTTTATTAAAATTTAATATTAAAATATATGTAATTTGACTTATTTATTTTCATATTTTATATTTTTTATATTATATAATTAAATTTTTTAAATATCTCTAAAAATAAAATTTATTTTTTTCTTGTGCTTCGGATCGGCCTGACCTGACCCGTGTAAGATCACCAGAGTCGTGCCTGGCCTGAGTGGTCGGCCCGCGGGCCGACACGACCTGGCCCAATAAAGTGAGTGGGCCGTGCCGAGCCACCTCGAAGTCGGCCCAAGCTCAGGGTGGCCCGTGCCGTGCCAGCCCAGCCCGTTGGCCCGGTATACTGTCCGCAATTGCAGCGGCAGATGTAAAAATTTTGTCAGAATGGAGCCTAGACTCTACAAGACCTAATCAAGGCAGATAATTTATTGAACACTTGTCACTAGATAAAAGATCATTGTTGTGTACTCTGTGCATACTAGTAATAGAAGTCTTTGTTGCGAGTCTTCCGCAAAACTTTTTCTAGCAAGGAATTATATAGTGGCATGATTAAGTACAGAAAATCGCTGTGGAGGTACTCCGATATGCTTAAAAAATCATCTGGGCCTGAAGCAGAACTGAAAGCCCATGACTCTGATGCCAGGCCATGACCGTCAGTCAGCCCATGACCGCTTTTTGGGGCAGCCGGTTCCGTTGGCTCGTTCTCGCTGTGCGAAAGCACCCCCGCTGGGGAAAGCCGTGGCGCGCTACAAACGCTCGTGGGCCGTGGCGCGCTACAAGCGCCCGCAGCGCTTGGACGCCGGGTCGTTCGACAGGATCATTGCTCCGGTCCGTAAGTCCTACTGTGACTCCTACGAGTTCTTCCATGGTGCCTGCCGGCGCTCGGCACGCCGGCGCAACGGCGCGTCGAGATTGGGACGCTCTGCAAGGTGGACTGATGAGCCGCGAGGACAATTTACATCACATCATCTTCTTGGGTGTGCGGAAAACAAACCTGGATTGTCCATTCGGCGTCTAGGCACCCTGTGGACCTGGAAGCTAGCTATAGATGCACGCAAAACTAAACCCCCGCCTAAACCCCTGTAAAAACAGCAAGCGGTTTGAGCTGATGACACTTTTTGGCTCAACTTCACCTGTGTGACTGACGAGTTGAAGTTGTTGGCAGTAAGAAATGTTCTAGCATGTCGTTTCCGTAGGCACAACACAATGGCAGCGAAAAAGCTCAGCGGCGTGATTGGTGCTAAATCAGGCTCCGAAAGTGACGGTAAAGAGAGAAAAGAATGGCAGTACACCTTTTCGTTGCCGCACTGCATTGGCTGCTCTAGCTCGCTGTAGTTCTTTCACGAAAGAATAAAGAGGAAGAAGAAGAATGGTGAGGGAAAAAAAAAAAAGATGCGTCACTGTAACAGCCTCCCTTCCTGTGTCGCTGCTGTCCGCCTCCCTACGACAGACTTGATCCCGGTAGTAGTATCACTGTTCATGTACTGTACTTGCGTTGCATAGGCCACTGCAGTCCCAGAACGATGTGGGTCGCCCAGACGACGGCAAAGCTTTGCGTGCAGTCAGGACATGGAAGACAGTTCAAGGTGACTGGTGCCACACAATTAAGATTTTTTTTCAATTTCTTTTACAAAGGAAAGCTAAGATTTTTCAAAATACTCTAAAATATATGACGCTGTATTAGAATTATAAGGCATCATGAATTTTACAGGAATTTTATAGAAAAAAAATTGAATAATTCAAATTTTCTTCCCCACAACCAAAGGTGGCCTAAGTAACAGTTGAAGGTATCATTTGGTACTTGAGGATGGTAAAAATAAAATAAAGGCTCTAGTACTAGTTGCACTTGTGCGTTGCCTTTTTTCCATTCACAAAAACAATAGTACTACGTACAAGCAACAACAAAAACAACAGAATTCTACGGTTCAAAGCAGTCCGAACTTTGACGAGCACTGAAGTATTAAGGCCAAAACAACTAGATGCTCATGCACGGTTGCGCAATCCGGCGACACGAATCATGATTCATGACCATGGGAGAATCTCTTCTCCTCTCGCGGTCGTTGACCCGGTGGCTTTGGGGCCGGGTGGCTTTTGTCTGGGTTCCGAAATCCCACACTGCCCGGCCCAGCCCTTGATTTTATTACGTGGAGCCCCTTTGCTTGGATTTGTCTCACCTAGCCACATGATGGTTTCAGACCGGCACCTAAAAAAGCAGCCGCGGTGAACGAACGGGCATGAGGACAATTAACCCACCAAACCCCCTCACTTTTGGTAGTAGCCTTGGGACCTTTGGAAAAAGAGCACCTTCGGTGGGGGCGGACAGAAGATCTCAAAATCAAATCGTAGCAGTGGTTTGGTAGTTTGGTGTGCAAACTTGACCTCAGTTTTTCTGCGGGTATACTCCCCCCCCTCCCCCTCAAATTATTATCGTTATCAAACTAGATTGTTACCTTAATTAAGGCCTGTTCGGTAGATGGTTTAACAGCTGCATAGCAACAGTCAGCAGCAAAAAAAATGGCTACCGAACAGGCCTTTAACAAAAAAAAATAATGAAGAGTGCATGTTTTCATGAACATGCCATCTGCGCTTCGAAAATTATTTATCAGTGCCTGTTTCGAAGCTAATTCTACAACAATCATGTTGCTAATCATAGAAGAGAGTTCGACCTAATAAATGGCCAGAAGCGGAATTCAAAATGGGTACGGAGAGAAACCGTTACTGCCTTCTCCGGTGCAGCGAACCTGGACTCCTGCCTGCTGACGGCGTCTTCTTCTCAGTCAGGTCTCGCGCTCACGCACCTCCGCCGGGTACGGAGAGAAAAGCTGACGAAGACGCTGAGATACTCTCCGAGCCCTTTTCCCCGTCCGACCAGGCGGGCGACCTCACCGTCACCGGAGTAATGGCTGCCTGCGTAGCGAGCTTTGACCTGCCCGAAACTGACGCAGGCATACAGAACTGGGGCGTGATCCGTAGCTTGGAGTAACAAACTTCCAGTTTGTTTTTGGCATAGTGGCATTCTTTTCTTTATTATAGTCATAGTGGTCGTAGCATACTGCCATTGTTGAAACGACGTCCGAACAGGAGACTTTGCGCCCACAAAGAAATGATTAGTGTTCATGTGATGTGATACGGAGATTTAAAAAGAAAGATGCTAATAAAGCAGAGTAAACAACCCCCCTAATCGGAGAGAGCACGCAGCGCTGCCGACGGACGATTTTTCGAACCAGTGATTGATTCGCAGGAACAAACCGATGGAATCGGCAGGAAAAACAAAAGCAAATTAGAATCGGTTCGGCGAAGGAAAAGGGTTACCGAGAGGGAGGCGAGGAAGGAGACATAAAGAAAACGAGATCAAAGCGGCGACACGAGAGAGAGGAAGAACATAACGAATCACGAGAAAGAGCCCATCTTTTGCTTTCGTGGCTTCATTTGGACTTTGTATGCGTATATCTCTCTCTTTGCCTTGTCTTGACCGCGCCCACCAGAGCAAGTCACCCGGAGAAGGAAAAATAAATGAATGAACCTACAGGAATGACATACGCATGAGTTCACATCTTTTATATATTAAAGTGCAACGTACTGTCAACCCTCTTCTGGCACGTAATTTTAAAAAATATTAACGGGTAAATATTAAAAAAGAGAAAAAATTATTTTCTCGGTTAACCTTCTATCGACGAGAGCAGGCATGAACGACCGTGCCATCGCCCTAGCTTTTTCAGATTTAACATAAATTTTGACTATAGTCATATTTAATTTTTTATAAATTTTATATATTATAATTTGCTTTATTATTAAAGTGATTTGAATCACAACTTAAAATTTTACATATTTGAATTAATTTTTTAGATAAGTTGAATAAGTCAAAGATGATATTAAAAATCAACAGTAAACAATGATTTAGAAATGGAGAGAGTATGTGTTAGTACACATGGACAATGACATAAATATAAGAAATTAACTGGAACAGTTTTGTAAAATCAAATTTACTTTTGCTATAGATTCAATAGAACTATTTCAAAAATAGTTATTATAAATTTATTCTACTTCTATGTCTTACAAATATATGGTATAATTAAAGATCGTTATAAAAATGTATATTTAAGATAATTTAAATTGTTTTATCTTCTAAAAATGCTCCTTGATTACTATGAGAACTAAAATTCAACCTTTTTCCGCTTACAACTCCAATCTAAAAAATAATAGCTTTAAATGCAATGTTTTAATTAAACATTACCAATATAAATTAGAAATAATTTTAAATTTATTAAGTTACAAAATTAGAAATAATTTGTATTAAAAATACTTATGCTTTGAAGACCATATCGATAACTTATTTTTGAGACCGAAGTATATGTTTATGAAACTTTGTCATCTATGTCAAAACAACTTATACTTTTATTTATTAAATAATAAATTTAAAATATACTGCTTAACTAGAGATGCATAATAAAAACATATACGAAAAGCGCGGCAATTGGCATACAGATTTTTTAGTCTACTTTAACTTTTGTCGGTAAATCATAAATATATAAAATTTGAACTAAATATGGCACTCACGCATACCTACTTGCATCCTACTGCGACACAATCACTGGTGAAGCCATGTTATATAAGTGAATTTTTTACACTAAAAAGCTTCTTAGCACCACCTAATTGCTTCTAAATTAGGCACAAGTGCCATGTTGGCACCACCACGTTGTAGCCTAGCTTCCGCGCAGTGACGGAGTGAGGGGTGGACTTGACATGCTAGCGAGCTTAGGCCGCGCGCTTTTGCTTTTCACGCCTCTACATGGAAAAAGAAAGTCGCCCTGCTATTTAAGCACGCGGTGCTCCTCGCGAGCCTCTCACTCTTCTCACTGTCACACTCACTCCCTCTCAGCGTACTACCTACTGCGTGCCATGGAGACAGCCCAGGAAAGGGAGGTGGTGCAGCTGATGCAGGGGAGGCAGGCGTGGCCGTTCCACATGATGGCGGCGACCACCACCACCGGATGCTTGCTGGACGCCCGCACCAACTACAGCGGTAGCACGAGCGGGGACTGCTTCCTGTTCGGGTGGGAGCAGCAGCCGCCGCCGCCGCCGCTCGGGTGCTTCGGGTTCCTCGCCGCCGACGTCCACGAGCTCTTCCTGCTCTGTACGTACGAGCCAGCTGGCGTTTGTTCGGTCTTCCGAGCAGATAGATGGCCTTTCATCGGTTAATTGTTGTCCTTTGCAGTTGCGGACGTGGAGTCGTCGCCGTTTCCGGTTGCGTCGGCGCTGGCCGTTCCCCCGCTCGCGCGCGACGCGGTGACTGTGCCTGAGAACCTGGACGACCTCCTCCTGGTACGTCCGTGATGATCCATCCATACAGCAACAGAGCATGCTAAAACCCGTTCTGTTCCAGTGCTCCTCGCTTCGTCTGAACTGAAGAAGAAGAAACACCGGTAACAATAATTGACTTTCTTTGCTCTGTTCCATCTCCCGCGCAGAACTTCTGGGACGCGAGCTGCTACGATGGCGACGTGGGCGCGCCGCAGCTGCATGCCGGCTTCAATTCCAGCTGCTGCCTCCCGCTCCAGCACGAGATGAGCAGCAGCAGCGCGACGACGGCCACCACCAACACCACCACCAAATCCTTCTTCCCCTCTGATGACTGTGAGCATCTGTTCCACGAATGGTTTTCTGCCACCGGCAAAGCCTTTTTCTTCTCGCTATGATAAGCTCGGTAGGGCGCGACGGGTCTGCTTATTTAGGTCTCCTCGGCCCCGCTCACCAGGGCATGGTGGAGACAAAGGACAGGGCAAGTCGTAATCTCGTAGAGCTAAGCATTAAACAATGGGGGTGCATGCTTGTCATGCATGCCACCGTGCCATCGCCCGTCGGGACATACATGGGTGGGTTACTGTCATTGTCAGAGCCCCGTTATTGCTCTATGAACGATGCGTGGGTTCATCTACTATAATGTTAGTATTATAACGGAATAATTATTTCCATTATCAGTGCCTCAGTGGCAGTAGCAGTACGTGAATTATGAAAGGCATATGAACATGATGCCTGCGTCTGACTTGCGAGCCAGGCCAGGCGAGGCAAGACAGGGCGCGACTTTTTAAGTAGAGTAAAAGAAAGATCTGAGTTTTACGTGCTTAGATTGTACCAGGACCGCCGAGATTCTGTTAATCTTCTTCGGCACTGCTCATATTTTAAAAGTTCAAGTGCAAATAGATTAGCAGAGCTGGTCGAGTTTAAACTGATTGCTGATCAATCATCCATCTTCTGTGCAGGTGACGACCCCTTGAGCTCGATTTTCTCGACAGGGCCCGCGCCGGCAGAGAAAGCTCTGCTCCAGGCCCCGGCGGAGCCCCCCAGCTCGTTCTCGTCGAACTGCCGCGCGGACCCACGCAGCAGCGACCCGTGCGGGGCCCAGCTGCAGTGCACCGCTGCCACGCCGAGGGCCCCGCTGCCGCTGCCACCTCGAGCCTCCTCCTCCTCGTCCTCGCTGAAACGCGCGACACGCGAAGGTGCGGCTCCGTCTCGTCACGACGCACGCGCACAGTTCGTTTTTTTTTTCTTCCGCACTCGAGAGCATCTCTTAATTATTTGATCGTTGTGGCTCGTGCTGATGGCAGAGTCGGACCGTGCGGAGGAGAGCGGCGGAGGCGGTAAGCGGAGGAAGACGTCGCCGTCGGCGACGGGGGTGGTGTGCCCGTTCGCGCTGCTGAAGCCCGACGGCCTCGACGGCGGCGCGACGCTGGCGGACATCAACGCGCGCATCCTGATGCGGCCGTCGCGCCCCGTGCGGCACCCCGTCGGCGAGTTCGCGTGCGCGCCGCGCGTGTCCGCGGACCAGCCGAGCTTCTCGGGCAAGGCCGTCACCAGCTTCACGCGGCTGCACACCCCCGGACGCGGCACCATCACCATCATCAGAACAAGAGGCTGATAGACGCCTCTGCTCTCGTCCGTCTATGTGTAGTTTAACTACTAGTCCTAGCTCGCTGTGCTCCCGCTGATGATGTCGATTAACTAGCTCCTTGATCGATGACATGTAATTATCTTTTCGATTCGACTGTATAATAACCATCAATAAACTAGTAGTCTTCAATCTCCTAGTACCTTTTTTTTCTGCACAAAGAAAATGAGTCTCGTAGTTAAGAAAAACTGCGGGATCTTTTGTTTTGCGAGTCAGGGACTGAAACTGAATCAAACTGAGAACTTTCACTGAATCGTTTTCCCTGGCATTGGCGTGGGGCAAAGCTGGGCGCTGCTGTTGCCTGTTGCTGCGCTCGTCGACAAACAGGTGGTGCTACGGCCGCTTACATTCCCAAAAGCTGGAGGCAACTAGCTTTCCTTCTGTCTGTACACCGCGCCCCACTCCAGCCTGCCTGCCTGTTCGAGCTCCAGCCTCATCTTCAGTCTCAACACACGAACTGTACCTCCACGCATGGCTTTGGCTCATCGATGCCGTGCACAGGGCGACGACAAGGACGCGGATTAAAAACACTTGAACTTGACCTAAGGAGCCTTGTAGTTCGCGCGACGGGACGTTCGGACGACAGCGTCGGCCATGGAAGTCGTTGGGAAAAGCCGACCACGTGAGCCCGTATCCGAGTAGGTCCATGCGTATAAGGCTCGAGCCTCCGTTGTTCTCTTGTTTTGAGACGCCATCGGCAGAGAGAATAATATACGGCGGGGTAAAGACGGGGAGAGCAGGACACACCAAAATCATCAAACCAAAGCTACTATACTACAGCAAGTAATAAGGCGAGCAAAGAGAGATCGTTTGATTTGGGGGAGAGAAAGCCTCCTCTGGTCCGTTCACCCAAAGCAAAGTGCGCGAGTGCTTCATCATTGTGGCCACGCAAAAGCGCGGCAAGGCGTGGGCACTGTAGCGCATACGGCAACGCGTGCAGGCTCGCTCGGAGCAAGCGTCTGGCACAAACAAACGGGACAGGGCTGCGTGCGCGACGCACGGGGAGCTGGGAACGACGCGCGGCGAGTCAACAACACGACGCCGGATACGCGAGTGCTGCGACCACGCGCGTCCCTGTGGATTTTTCCTAGAGGAGGCGCGGCTGTCGACACGATCTGGGCGTCCGGTATGGGGGGATGTCACGACGTCGCGGCGCTAGTCAAAGCTGTTTTCCGCGGTTGTTGGACTCGTGACATCCGGTGACGGTAGTGTCCTTGGCGAAGTTAGGGCCGGCATGACTAGAATTAAAGTCCCAGCGGCTACTCATTTGGTGGCCGGCAACTCCTCCACCTTGTTCGTCAAGACATTGGTCGTCTTTGTGATGGATCCGGGGAACAGAGCTGTTTAAAAGACTCGTGATCTTGCATCTGGATAGACGGCTTTATGTGCTATGATTGGGTTGGTCCTAAGGTTTTGGTGGCTTGTTGAATCTGTACCTTAAAATTGATATGTTGTGCGGTCAAAGTGCTTACAGTCATACTTAGAAACATATATTGACTGTTGATGCCGAAAAGATTCGAGTCAATACACCGCACACACACGTTTTTATGTATAGCGACAAGATCGTCTAAGTACGATCTCAACAGCACCAGTAAATCAAGCTCGACATAGATCTGTTGGAGCAAGATTTTCTTAGGGAGAAGAATGGCTCGAGAAATCAAGTAAAAAATTAGGGTTTGGAGAGATATATGTAAAAGTAAAAAAGTTTTTGACAATTGAGGGTTGATCTCTCAGTTAGTCTTAGGGCTCTTTATATAGAGGTGGGATGGTTTTATCCCGTGCAACCACAGATCCTATTAATTAAAAAATAAATTAGATCCGATTTGCTATTAAAAATTGCCAAAAAACGGACACGAGCACCGAAGACTCCGGCACATTACCGGACACTCCGGTGGACAAAATCCTAGTTCCAGAGAGAGCTTACCGGAGACTCCGGTAATGTACCGGACACTTCGGTCACCGAATACTCTGGCATTTTCCCAGAGTGTCCGGTGGCGGCTCGAATGATTTTTGTAAAGTCTGTAATTTCCTCGTCTGATTTCCGATTTAGGCGATCTATATATCTGTTTCAATCGTCTCGATGAGGGCTACGTCATGGAACCTTTAAATCACAGATTTGGCTTAATCTTCATGTCTTTTTAAGCACTTCTTTTCTTCTTTAAGTAGATTTTAGCCAAAATTTTCTAAAATATCTTCCACGTCTTGAAAAACATATTGGCAAACAATTCTTGCGAAATAATTATTATCAGCTAGAATCTAGATATTTTCTATCATATCCGGTCTTTCGAACCGAAGCATTCGAATCTTATTAATTAGGAAAGTACTCAATCCGATTTGTTACCAAAACTAACTGAATTGACTCTACCGGAGTGTCCGGCACTATATAAAAAACTTCGATCACCGGACATTCCGGTATATTACCGGACAGTCCGATGTGTAAATCCTCGAGACCCGAGAGGGCCTGCCGGACTTTCCGGTATTACATCAGATACTCCAATGGATTGCAAATTTTTAGTGTCAGCATATGTCCTCCGGTATTTTTTGACAAAGCTAGCATGCTAAAAAATACTCTAATGACAATTTTTCTGAGGGTAGAAAAACTCATCGGCATCTTTGCTCTAAGGACGATACTATTATATCGGTCACGTTTTGTTCTAAGGGCGATAAATACTTTTTGTATCGGCCATAAACTCCTAGTATTGCTCAACTAGAAGTTACACTCACTTGTTTAGGTCTTCATTCTTTTTTGATGTATGAAGAAGGTCATGAAGACACTATTTTGTGAGGTGAATCACTTACTTGGCTATATCTTTGATTTTTGCTCTCTTGATTGCGCAATCTTTGCAATCTTCTCTTTTGAGTTCTAAGTTAAGCTAAAGGGACACCACCTCGGCTGAAAGCATTTGCCAAGAGAGCAACTATTGCTTTTAGAGTTCTTAAGAGCCAAAGTATTTTTCGGATCAGTCTGATCATTTTTAATAATCGGTTCTTTTGGTGGTTCCTTAATAACCACATCTATGCTTCCAATTCTAACTACATTGTTGATCGGATCCGAACGATGGGGACTTGATCGGTCTTTAATTAGATTTGCATCGCATTTTGTTGATCGATCCTTCGAAACGGTCTTTTTATTCGTATATTTTGATAAAAAGTAACCAAAGGTATGTTTGAAATTTACCTTCTTGTTCTTTTTCTTTGGTTTGTTTACCTTCCACCTCCCAATTTCAGGGTTTTTTGGCTTAAACATTTTCGGTTGGATAATAAAATCAATTGAACCTTGAGCTTTCCTTGCTTGCCCCTCGTGTCTAGAGGCTTTGACGGTGATCTTCAAAGACTCTTTACCATCCGAAGATTTTTTCAATGTTACTTTTCTTGAAGGATTTGTGTTCTCTCGCCTCTCTTCATTGATGATCACATTCTTACCTTTCGTTGTATCGGCTTGCTCCGACCGAATCAACACTTTTATATTTTGAAGATCAACGGTATTAATAGAAAATAGATGCCTATCTATTTTCATTTTCTTGAAGGCTAGTTGTCCATTATTGATGGCTGATTGAATTTGCCTTCAGAACACATTACAATCATTAGTAGTGTGGAAAAAAGAATGATGCCACTGCCAATAAGCACACCGCTTTAACTCGTCAAACGGAGGAATAACATATGACATCTTGATGTAGCCTCGTTTATGCAATTCATCGAATATTCTATCACATTTGGCTACATCAAAAGTAAACTTCATCTCTTCTTGTCGATTTTTTTTGAATCGGTTAGAGAGAATCACAAGGATGAGAGCTAGCCTTAGGAGGCCATTAGAATTCAGCAGCACAAACATCATAATCAACATCGTCCATCTTGTTAGATTCACAACCAACTATATAAACAGGACAATTCATCTTTTCATTCGACTTTTGCACTTGTTTAAATTCTTTAACTCTATTTTCATTAGCCATAGCTTTCTGCAATACTTGACTAACATCGCAAAAGTCTTGATTTTTTAGCTTTTCTTTATGACAATCAAGCAAACCAGAAAAAGCTAAATCAGTTAAGTCCCTATCGGAAATTGTTAAACTATAGCATCGGTTTCTATTATCTCTAAATCTTCTAATATAAACGGCAACCGATTCATTGATTTTTTGTTTAACCGATGTGAGATATGACAATTTCAATTCAGTTTCATTATGAAGAAATACTCATAAAATCTTTTTTTCTAACTGGGACCAACTGCAAATAGAATTAGGTGGCAAAGAAATAAACCAAGTGAATGCCGCACCCAAGAGAGGCAAAGGAAACAACCTCATCTTAAAAATATCATTAGAATTTGCCTCTCACATTGTATAGTAAATTGACCTACATATTCTATAGTAGATATACTATCATCACTGGTGAACTTAGCAAAATCGAGAACCTTAAAACCATGCGAAAACGGAACATGCTCATAATTCTCGGGGTAAGGTTTCTGATAAGATTAGCTTTTGCTTTTAGGATCTAAGCTGAATGTAGTCTTCAACATATCTACCAACTCCGCTCTAAATTCATCCATGATTTTCAGATTGGTTCCGGACCGATTTGGAGCTAAATTAAGAGGTGGTGTACCATATGCATTTGGCGGTGAATAATTCGGTAACAGATACGAAGTATGATGCAATGAACCATTAGTAAACCCACCAAAAGAATTTTCATTATAAGTAGTTTTACGACGTGGCGGGATTGGATCACTACATCGGCTATACGGGTATTGGCTAGCCAAATTAGTGATTGTAGCATCGATGAACTGCACCTCAATATTAGCCGAAGTACCAACAACGGTTCGGCTTGACGTGTAGTTCAGGGTTTGCCCATCAGAAGTTCTAGGGTTTTGCCAATTCAATGGTTTGATAGATTTTTCAGCATTAGTGGTAGGAATATTAAGGGTATTGTCGAAATATTTCTTATCAAGTCGGTCCTCCATCGTGCGTATAGTATCATCAAATTTTTTTTGTTATAGTGTCTAACCTATTGTTAAGATTCGTACAGACAGCGGCATCAACTATATTGGCAACATCAGAATCAAATGCAGATGTGGGCACGATAGTGGTTACCTTTGATTTGATAGATGGCAAAGTGGGATTCTTGACTTGCTTGGCATTGCCTTGCCGATCCTTCGTGAAGCACGCCAAGTAATCTCGGAGTTTTTGGTCTTCTTGTGTGCCTCCGCGGCGGCTTTCCGATGCTTGAGGAACCTCTTGCGATCTTTCTCAGGCAACTCTTCTAATGTTGGTACGACGATGTTCTCCGGTGAGATCTCAGAAGTCATGACGTGAAAAAAATGATTCGATCGGACAACCGGAATCCTTCTTCCCTAGCGGAGTCGGTAAAAAGTGTGTTGACGCCGAAAAGATCTTGGGTCAACACACCGCACATCCTCGTGTGTAGCGACGGGATCGTCTAGGTACGATCTTAACAGCAGCTGGAAAATCAAGCTCGGGAGAGACCCTGTCGGAGTGAGACTTTCTTAGGGTTGATCCGGGCTCAGCAGGCCAGTCGAATTGTCTTTACATATCACTGGGACGAGAGAAAAATAGCACGAGGAGTCGAGTAAAGAGATTAAGGTTTGGAGAGATACATGGTAAAAAGGTTTTTTGACGATTGAGGGTTGGTCTCTCAATCGGACTTAAGTCTCTATAGGTGGGATAGTCTTATCCCGTGCAACAACAGATTTTATTAATTAGAAAATAAATTGGATCCGATCTGCTACTAAAATTGTCAAAAAACCGACCTCAGACATCGAAGACTCTAGTACATTACCGGATACTCTGGTGGGCAAAATCTCGGTTTCAAAGAGGGCTTACGGACACTTCGGTCACCGGATGCTTCGATACTTTCTCGGAGTATCCGGTGACGGCTCGGACGGTTTTTGTGAAGTCCGTAATTTTCTTGTCTAATTCTCGATTTGGCTTCATCTTCATGTCGTTTTAATCACTTCTTTCCTTCTTTATTATTATCGGCTGGAATCTAGATATTTTCTATTATATTCGGTCTTTGGAACCGAAACATTCGAATCGTATTAATTAGAAAAGTACTCAATCCGATTTGTTACCAAAACTAACTGAACTGACTCTACCGGAGTGTCCGGTACTGTGTCGAAAACATCGGTCACCGGACATTCCGGTATATTACTGGACAATTCGGTGTGTAAATCTTTGAGACCCGTGAGGTTCTGCCGGACCCTTCGACATTGTGTCAGATACTTCGAATTACAAATTTTGAGGGTCAACGGTGACAAAGTATTGCTGCGTGGGTATTACTACAAATCATATGTGTTAGTGATGTGCTTTTATCTGTTACCCCGATTTGTATCCAGGGGGCTACTCGTAGTAGCAGAGGTATTTCCAATGAAGAGCAAGAAGTGCCAAGCATAGTTACAGTTTTTTTTTTAAAAAAAATCAGAGGACCAAGCATAATTGCATCTGAAATGTAGATTTGCCTTTTAGGGTTCCGACCTAACTTGGATTTTGTTTCTGAAAGATTCTGACACGACATGAACACATGATAACCAGACACCAGAAAAAGTCGAGTTGAAATCGCTGCTTGGTCACTTCTTATAGCCTTCTCGTTAACCATGCGTGAATTGGTAAACATTGTTGCCTCATCCTACTCATTCACTTGTAACTGTAAGCATTGTAACAGACAGGCAGGTTATAGTACGTTATCTGATTTTAAATTATTGACACTGTTGATTTTTAACATCAACTTTTATATTTTATTTTATTTAAAAATTTTGTTTTTATATATAAAATTATTAGTTGTGATTTAAATTTCACTAATAATAAATTAAATAATTACACAATTTTACACATTTGAACAATTTTTTTAATAAAACGAATGAACAAAGTTGATGTTAGAAGTTAATATTTTAAAAGAGTCTTTTTAAAATAAACTAAGTGATATTGTTTCACCTCGTAAGAGATAAGACATGAATTCGATCTCAACCGTTGATTTATAAAAAAAACATGCTCCTAATTACCATCACTTTCTAAAATTTACTAATTATTTTTCAAATTGAGTGATATAGTAATTAATAATTATTAAATCAATTTTATCTTATATAAGAGGTAAAAGAACAATTTCAGCCTCTAGGTTAACGTAAATAAATGATCCATATTTATTCGGACCCATTCTAAAATCTGTCTTCTTAATACCGGAGGGAGTATCTTGCTAGTTAGCGGAGTACTACGAGCACAGAGTCTAGAGATGCCTTGAGACAGCGCAATGACAAACCTACAGTCACTGATAGTGACCACTATTAACTGGCCGGCCATAAGTGCCGCAGCTCCCTCACTTCACACAGAAGTCAAAACCACCCCAGCTTTTTTTACCTGATAATCCGGTGACCACACCTTGAAACGGTCCGTGCCAATCATTTGCGAAAACAAAGCTTCTAGGCCGTGAGAACCAGACAAGAAGGACAACGAACTGCAAGCTTGCAGGGAAGAGAGAACAGGCCTGAAGGCACGAGGGAGCCATAGCAAAGTCAAACAGTATGAACCATGCTAGATTAAATCAAGGCCAAAATATTAAATTCGAATCTGGATTAGCGCTGTCCAGTTTGGTCGGGTCGCTGTGGTTCACGCGGTCGATGAATGCGCATGATGGCATCGGCAAGATTGGATGCGGCGGCAGCCGAGATCGACCGCCAGCTGCTTATGGGCCTCTGGCGCCATTGAACGACCAGTTTGCCTGGCGCATGGGGAGCGGCGTCAGCACCGTGCTACCACTCCATTTACTTCTCGTGACAGCATTAGCGCCGCGAGCATCCTGGGCTGCCGGGGTCGGTCGCCGCGGCGTTAATCTCCTCGTGCGCGCGCACCGGCCGCCGGCCCGCCTCTGGCGGCTGCTGCTGCATGCCCCCACCCACCCGAGACGATCGCCGCGCTGTTTGCGCGGTTCGGCCAGTGCAAGACCAACGTTTTTGAACGAAACCATGATCAAGTTCTACCCGGTGTGCTTGACCTAACTTCTTCAGAAAAAAAAATTCCAAAGACGTGGACATAAGTTATCTTGCTGCTCCTCTCAAACAGCATTAGAACCTTGTTTGGAAGCAAAATATTTTTGAAGTTTTTGAAGAATACTATGGTTTTGCTAAAAACTTTACTTTTAGAAGATAAAGAGGTGTTTGGATGCATTTGTAGTTTTAATACCATGGTATTGAAAAAAGTTTAGCCATTTTACAGTTTTAAAAACTTAACTCATGACCATAGTTTTGCTTGACATTGGCTTCTAAAATCATAGATTGTTAATACTTTGGTATTGAAAAATTATAACACCTAAACAGAGTGTTATTTTAGACTGTATTTACGACACTGTAATTTCTCTATTCTTTCTTAATGAATGCCAATGTTCCTGCCATATTTTCCAAAAAAAAAAATAACCATGTTGGTCATCAGTAGGACTACAGGCCCATGTAACTTCTAACCCAGAGGAAGCAGTGAGCAGACTCATGATAGGACGACAAGTACACTACAATTCTCATGGACATTAATTCTTTTTTTTAAAGACCCGGAACATTCCGGCATTTCAATTATAAGTAGAAGAATAGTGTGTTACAAACCAGCGCGAGAAGCGCTTGAAACGCCAGATTTAGGAGCATGGGCTAAACTACTGGTTACAAAGCGAGACAACATTGGCAAGGCGTTTAGCCCCGGCCACACACCAGAGTGAAGCTTCTTGCCTGATCTCAGTCACCAGGCGCGACATCGGCTTTAACATGTCATCAAAAACCCTTGCATTCCGCTCCTCCCGATTGTCCAGACAACTAGGATGATGAGGGAGCCGGAACCTTAAACTAGGATAAAAAAAATAATGTTGGCCATATTAATTCTTATTACTTGGAGTATATAGTCTATGGGAAATGATTGGATTTTTTCAATGCCTAACTCCAATAGCACAAGGTTGCAAATTAATATTCAAGAAAGAATTCGTCGTGTTGATCCCACAATCAGAAAATAGCAATTAATTGGAAGAATGGCGACAAGCTTTGCAATAGCTTCCTTTCTAAAAACTTTTTTATTTCACTGTACTCTTTAATTTTGACACTGTAAAATTTTATACTTTCTCTGTTTCTAATTTATTATTTTTAAATTATTATTATAATAATTAATTTTTAACATTAATTTTAAATATTCATTGCATAGTAGCTATCCCTCTGTTCGACTTTATTTGTCGTCTGAGCAACCGGCGCCGGAAATAAGAAGCCACGCCGCTGGACTCTGCTACCCCTAGCGTACGGAGTAGCTGTTGGAGACTTTTTCAGTGGGACAAGGCTGCGCGCAGCAACCGAGGAGCGCTGGAACAGAAGGAGTAGACCAAATTTAAGTTAGAAATGAAAATTTTCAAGGGTATTTGTGTTGAAAAACGAGAGTAATAATTATTTAAAAATAAAATTTAAATGTTTGAATAATAAATAAAAATGAACGAAGAGAGTAAATAATATAATCAGTAGGAGGATCTCCTCACCCTGTTTTCAAGTATAAAAGAAAAAAGAAAATCCCAAGACAAAACCGATGAGGATTCCATGGATTATCAACACTAACACCGCTGCGACGAACCAAACTTTTTTGAATGCCTGACGTGCAACATATCCGACAGACATAACCGACAAACACAAGTAACAATAGCTAGTGTAGAAACACGGCTGCCGAGCACGTTCGCTTGCTGCAGGCACGCAGCGCGAGCAGTGCAACCTATGCATGGGGCGCCCGTACGCACGCACCAAGAAGTCAGTGCCGATCGAATCGCGAGTACTGCCGTCTTCAGATCAGAAGGAACGAAACCCTTGATGCTTTGCTCGGTATGTAGGGCCGGAGCGAGCAAGCGGCGGGCGGAGGCTAGTGACGATCTTGGACGATCCATCGGAAGAAAAGATGAACAGAACGGATAGCCGGCTCGAGGAGGAGGGAGAGACGCGGGTGAGCACGCACACAGCGTGGATGTCGAGGCGTCCTTCCGTCCGTCGTCACCGTCTCGATCGACATGGCCGTGCGTCCAATAGGGGGCGCACGCCATCGCAGTCGCACGAAAAACACAGGCCGGCCACCAGCTCCGGTTCGCGCTTTCCCGGACCGGCTCGTCGACGGGGCCCGGCCGGCACGTGCCACGGCGACCGGCGGAGACGACGTCTGATCGATGGGGCGCGTGATGTGTCGATCAGTTGGGTCGTACGTCGGTGCGGGTTGCTCGACGCACAGCACGGGCCAGATGAACCGGCTTTAGAGACTTGAGGGTGGTGACTTTGCTTTTCTATACTCCTACTGACACGGACACGCGCTGGTAGCAGTAGCACCCCAATAATTGTGTTCTCGAGTCGTGTCGCGTTGTTCTGGCCGTTTGAAACCTGGGCGACGACCCATGCATGCGCCGTGCACGAATGATGAACCCATGAACGACGCCGTGGATGAGTTAGCAACGCGCTCGCGTGCGTGCCTCGATCACAATTCGCAAGACGGCCGGCCATGTACGCGGCAGGCGACACTGACCGCCTGATTTCAAACGATCAAGCTACAGGCTAGAGCAGCACAGCCTGCCGGGCCAGCTTACGCCCTGACACCCTCTCTCTCTCTCTCTCTCGCTCCTCCCCTGGCAGGCAGGCAGGTCGCAGGCTGGCTAGCTAGCTTTCGGAATGCCGACCGCGCGGAGGAGAAAATCGCACGCAGAAAACGCAGCCTTTCCTCATTTCCCTTTTCACTCTCGCTCCCGGACACGTGCTCCCGGTACAACGTGCGAATGAATGAATTATTGGCGACGCCGCTCGCCGCGGCGCTGTAGGGCGGGCGACACACGGCTAGCCGCGCCGCGCGAGAGCGATCAGAGCGAGCTGGGTCTCCCGGCCTCTGCTCTCATGGCGGTCATGGGCCAGGCGATGCGTGGCAGTCTGGACTGGAGGTCGTGAGACTGCAGGTGAAGGTTTCAGAGTTTCCAGTCTGCTCACGCAGTTGCCTTGGATTTTGGAGCGAGGGCCTTTTTTCTCCTTTTTCTGCCACGCTCTGTGCTGCTGAATACTGGCTGGATCGTCAGCGTCAGAGCATCAGAAACTGTTGGAGCGGGTCACAAGTTTTTACAGCCACCACGTTGTGTCTAGCTTGTGTTTTGCATCGCATATGTCATGGTTGTGGCTGTAGAAAAATGTCAACAGAATGTATCCTGTGATCGACCTATCAAATCGGCTGCCAATGTTGATGAAAGAGCAATGTGCTGATCTCGCAGCGAGACGAGCATGACACCGAGGATGATAAAAATGCAGAATTCGATGCTAAATTTCTAATACTAGATGGTTTCCTACATCTACACACTGGCTAATTCTTGCTCTGCAGCCCTACCTGCATGCTTTCCCTCTTCCTATCTTCTAGACACCACGAAGACGTGCCGAGACAAAAGCGGCGTGTCCTCGACAAGGCAAGAAGATCCTGTGCCAACGATTTAGCGCGGCGTCTAGGTAGTGTGGACCAACTGCCTGGACAAGAGGGCAAGAACCCGTCAACTTTTCCCTTCTTTTGAAACAAAAGGTCTTCAACTTTTGAAAACGCACTAGAGTAGTAATTTGGGCTATGTCTCTTTTAGGTGAATGGTTGATGTGATCTGAAGCAAAAGGACCGGTCATCTGCACCTCAGTACTGTATTCACACTGCAGATGTAGCAGTCTGAGTGGCGGTTAAATTTCCAACATAAATTTGTTGGCCTGATTTTGTATGTTCCATATGAACGCGGAGTTAAAAAAAAAAAACTCACCACAGTGCTTATTGAGGCCACATGCAGATGTGGGCTGCTGGGCTGAGCTGCGCCCCTGCAACGTTGGGCTGTTATAAATGCATCCAGTCACCATGCTAGGCCTCACAAACAAAGTGGGTTTGAAATGGGGAAAGTGCTGTGTTCTCTAGTTCTCCTTTATCTCTAGCCGATTTACTGGTGAGACGGCCTTTTTTACCGGCCTATTTGTGATGGGCCGTAATGGGCCTAATCTGAAATAAACCTGTACTCTATTCAAGATGTACCTGATCTGAAATAAACCTGTAAATTTATGTTTTCTTTTACTGAAACCAGTGAAGTCTTATAAATCAAGTGAGCCTGCCAGATCATTTCATGGAAAACAAACTGACTTGATTTATACTGGGAAGAAAAGAGGCACTGTACCCGTGTACCGCAAACTTCTTCGTCCCTCCATAGCATGATTATAAGCCATGAAAAAACTGTTTTTTTTTTGTAAGAAAGTACTCTTAGTTTTAACAAGCGGAGTTGTCGAAGCAGGTATAGCCGTATAGGATCCCAATTTTGTGAGTTCACATCAGAGCAAGTAGCGGCTGCAATACTGAACTGGCGAGCTAGTGAGTGACCACCTGCATGCAGAGAGGGTGGGACTCCTTTTACCTTCGGCACCAAAAGGTAGCAGCCTACAGACGGCCATTGTTTTGACCTTACGGAGCCACGGCGATGAGATGCTCACATGGGCCTGCTTCTTTTTGGGTGCTACCTACACTGAGATGATGAGGTCGGTGGTTGCATCGACGAGCTTTTAGGGAAGGGCTCTCCTAGTACAAACTAGTCGATCGTCCCTACTTACTCCACTGGTGTCCAAGAAGATTAGTTTGCAGTAGCTGTAGCCTGTATATGTTGATGGCCAATGACAATATCCGGGCTGGAAGGATCCAACTGACCTCCTGAATTATTCGGGGAGGGTGGGCCGGCTAACTTTCATTGGAAGATATGATCGACACATGCCTTTGTCATCTATTATAGCCAACCAACAAGAAAGTAAACTGAACCAATGCAAAATTGCGCCCCATTCATACAAAAGTTTCGGCGAATGTTTGCAAATCTTCATTTTTTTATGTGCTCCGGCCCTGTGTAACAAATCATTTAAGGTCCGTTTGGATCCTTAGAATTCAATTCATTTTAATAATTATAATTTAGATATAGATTAATTAAGTTAATATGGTTGTATATAAATATATTTATATATTTATTGTTAAGCATATAAACGACATACTTATATGTTACATTTTTATTATAGGAAAATGAGCTAAAAACTATGCTATAAATTAGAGAATAGAATTCTAGCATAATGAGCTATAGAATTCATTTTCATCTTCCACCCTATAAATTTGAGATATGTTTATTTGTGAACTTTAAAAAATTATGAAATATCAAATTTCAAATCAAATAGCTTAATCTATTATATAGATTTTTAATTCCTATAAAATAAAAGAATCCAAACGGTCCCTTAACGTTTTCACATTTTAACCGACAGGCCGGGCCGGCACTTTAAAGGCAGATATTCAGTTTCTGTAAACTTAGTACAAGGAGAGCGGTTCAGAAATGCTAATGCATTGTTTGCGGAATCATTGGCGCAACAAATACACAGGGAGCTCTTGTTTGGGAAAAATAAGAAGCAAAAAAATGACTTGTCACCGCAGCAAATGAATGAAAAGCCTAAAGAAAGATTGCCTTTCCTTTTTTCTCCCCCTCTCCCAGTTCGTCCTGCGTCCCTAAGTTAGCAGGATAGGAGGACCAGGCCTACCTTAGCTAGGTCCCCTTTTCTTGCCTGCAACCGACCTTGTCCTGGTGGTAGGCTTCTTTCACCCTAACCACAGAGACAGAGAGAGAGAGAGAGATTCCACTGCTCCCATCTATCCCATGCATGGCCACCAGCGATCTTTTCCCTGTCGATCACCGATCTCTTTTTGTTTCATTAATCTGTCCCTGACATGCATCCTGATCGAGCTGCCGGTCCGTGCCACCACTATGCAAGTTGTGTGACATGCTTGCATTGCATTGTCCGGTGGCTATCTCGGCTGAAAAAGGACTCATCAACCAAAAGCCAAGGAGGGCACAGGCTGCCTCTGGTCACTCTCACTGGTGGTGCCCACTGATCAGTGATGAACTGATGATAGGAAGGAGAAATGAAGTATGGAAGCGACTTGGGAAAGAAGGGCATCTCGGAAAGAGCTAGGGGTAGTAGCTAGTAGTGGCGGTATTTGTACGCTTGTTTGCTAGTGGACATTCTATTTGGAACGTCTAAGGTCTCTAGCAAAAAAAGGTGGTAGAGCTAGATGATCAAAGCTTTTTGGTTGATCGATCTGTCGTGGCCCACTCTCCTACCTCAAGGAGCCAGGCATACACTTTCCATTTCATCATCATTCTGCATGGTGAAAACGGTATGGATGCTTGAAGCTCATCAAATATGCTCAGAAAATCGTGGAGGTTTTCATTGTCATTGACAAAGTGCGATCCATGACTATGATATTCAATTCCATATACTCCAGTCATATTAGAATATAAATATCACTGACTATATATATTTCTAGATGTCCAGAGAGCAAGGTTTACAAAACCAGTGAAAACTAGCTTTTTTTCATAGTTTTCGGTTTAAATTTATTAAACCCAAAACCGGTTGGTAAACAGGTCAAATCGAGAGGTAAACCAGAAAAAATTGGTGAAAAACGGCTCGAACCGGTTTGATTTCAAATTAAAAAAGGTAAACCAGAAAAATCAACCGGTTTTTTCTCAAATTTTGGTTTTCAAATTTGTCCATTTTTTGGTTTACTGTAGTTTTTCCAAATTTCACGAAAACCAGGTCAAACCGCTACCGGTAAGTTTTTAAAACCAAAACGGTTTCTAAAACTTTGCCAGAGAGTCATAACATTTTATATTTTCTGTCATTGTCCAGATGCACATAAGATATATGCACCTGTAGCAGTAAAAAAATACACATAGTACATGAACATAAATTCTCGACCAGATGTAGTTACAGAGAAGTTTTCAAATTCAACCTGTTGCGTCCTTCATTCGAATGAACCGTGTGGTTGTGTCGGAGCGTCATCTGTCCCCGTCACTACTGCTGCTGCTAGCATCTCTGACGGATGAGTTAAGTTGCATCATACTACCTTTATTTCAAAATATAAACATTTATAAATTTAGATAAAATCAAATTCTTCTATATTTTATTAAAAATATTTAAAAATATACATAATTTTTAATATAAAAATATAATTTTTTATGAAAGCTTATTTCACAATAAATCCAAAAAATATAAGTTTTATATGATGAAACATCATTAGTTCTTAATTATTAATAGTCAAAGTTATAAAAGTTTGACTATATCTAAAATTAAAAATGGTTATATTTTGAAACGGAGAAAGTACGGGAGAGTGAAGTAGAGCAGCGCGGCACCAGCGAAATGTGTTGAACATAATGCGACATAATCATGAGCAAATGGTTCCAGCAATATTTCCAAAATACAAAGTTAATTAAACAAACCACTTCATTTACAATTGACATGAAGATTACCCTAGCAATAAAATTACAAAGTACATTTCTTATGACATTGATGCAATGACTTGAGCTCCTAGTATGACAGAACAGAGGTAAAACTATGTGCCAGTAAGTTTTCATCAGAATTGATTTAACAATTATCTAAGCAGGTAAGGCCTTGAGCACTGATCTGTTTCTATCATTCACTAGAAAATTTAGAACAATGACTACTGCTCTTGTAAACTAGATAGATTCAGATCAGCTAATCAGAGCAGATCAAACTAGTTGAAAGAGGAACTTGAAAAAAAATTACTACACAATTCTTTAACTGAACTAACTGAATATGTCAAGGTTTTAATCAAGTTCTCTATCTAGCAACCTTTCGACAGTAATCAGACAAGAATAATTTTTAGGAATGACAAAGAACATGAAACAATCAGATCAAAATATCAAGGCCAACCTGCAACTACAATTGAACAAATCTAATGACTATGAACCAATTTCACCAAGTGAACACCTGGCCATTAAAGGAGAGGAAAATTGGTCTTGAAAACTCACCTAGGAACAACACACAACGTTGTTCAGATGGCAGGGCAAGGCACGGCTGACACCGCTGTCCTAGAAATCCAATTGCCACCGCTTGTGCTTCGCTCTCGTCGGTAAGGATGATGGAGATACAATGCCCCTTCCGTAAAACGTAGCACACCGTGATACGGAGTCGAGCCTCAGATGTAGCTGCACAAGGTTATCCACCCAACACTTGGTGAAGCAGTTTCCCTTCTCCCTGATCCAAAGAACAGGTTGAACTGAAACAGAGTGCTCTAGAGTGTTGTTGTTTTTCTGCGCCTTGGGAAGAGCTTGTGGCCTAGAAGATATAGGGGATAGTAAGGAGTGGTTCCCCGTAGGACTCGGACCTCAGCGCAGCAGCTCGATCTCTGCCTCCGCGAGATGCCCACAGCTCCTTCACGCCGCCACTCCTGCCCTAGGTCAGAGAAAACAGAGCCAAGGCTCTCAGCTCTCTCCCCAACGTTTCAAGGTCCTAGTGGGCCTTCTCTAAAATACCCATTAGGAATTCTCAGCCCAATTAATTTTTCAATTAAAATTTCAGGAAAATCAATTTTCCACAACAATCCCCACCAAATTTGAGTTGGAATATGGCGATAACTTGTTTAATATACAGTGGTTTGACAGTGAGTGTCTTACGGGCTTGAACTCACCATCTAGCTATAAGAACTACACCCTGCACAGACAAAGGAGGACTTTGCCTTGATCCTAAGTCTTGGTGTGTCAGAGCTTTCGCTCAAGTAGCAACCTGTACGTGGCAGCTTTTCATATAGCTCTCGGGTTAGGACTTTCCGGTCATGTCCTAGTATCTTTGTTCACGAACATCTTTTAGAAGTATACCCAAAGCTTCCGTTGATCGCGACCTCACGATCATGTTCGTATAGGTGAGTTCTCATAGGAGCCTTGTAGGACAACTCCTGTTGCCATGCGGCACTAGAACCCATTAAGGGTGTGTAACTCATCCTTCCATACAGTAAAGCACTTCAACTAATGGGACCCTAGGTGTGCTCTTTTATTCTGCCAGTTTGATTTCCTAGAGCCTAGTTCTCGGGATCTCCGGTCTTCTAGGATAGGTTACCATTGGTGTGAACATCATGTGGGTATTAGTCCCATTCCTTTATCTGATGCAAGAATGGCCTTCCGCGCCATTCCTTTGGTGAAAGGATCGGCTAAATTCCTTTCAGACTAGATGTATTCTACGGTAATTACACCCGTCTCTCTGGCATGCCTTAGCGACTTTAGTCACCTCTTTATATGTTTCAAAAACTTCAAATTGTCTTTCCTACTCTTTACCTTCACCAAAACGGTTTGGTTATCGCAGTAGGTAAGAATAGCTAGAATTGGTTTCTCCAGCACTGGTAGATCAGAAAGGAGCTCTCTAATCCATTATGTCTCTACCGCTGCTGAGTCGAGCGCTACTAACTCAGCCTCCATTGTGGAACGTGTCAGAGCAGTCTGTTTAGAAGACCTCCATGATACGGCTCCACCTGCTAGAGTGAAAAATATAGCCACTCATAGCCTTCATATCACCCGAGGCACTAATCCAGTTGGAATCGTCGAATCCTTCTAAGACTGCTGGATGACCAGTATAATGTATTCCCAAATTTATTGTTCCCTTTAAATACCTAAGAACTCTCTCTAGTGCTATCAAATGATCATCTCCTAGGTTGGACGTGTAATGACTCAACCGACAAACTGAATATAAGATGTCTGGTCTTGTTGCACTGGCTAAGTACATTAGGAAACCTATAATTTGTGAATACTTAATCTAGTCCTTTCCTTGAGTCGTACGTTAGGAGCATAGGGTATGGCAACTGGTTTGCAGTCTAACTTTGACCAAAGCGAGTAATCCCATTTTCACCCTTTATTAGCTTGATGTTCAAAATAACATCAGCTTCACTCAAATCTTTCATATCAAAGTTCTGGGAGAGGAACGACTTTGTTTGATTAATCATCTCTATGTTAGGTTCAAACAGTAGTATGTCATCCACATATAAACATAGAATGACACCTTCACTTCCTTTGAATCGATAATACACACATTTGTTGGCTTCATTTACACAAAAGCCAACAGAAGTCAGTGTTTTATCAAATTTCTCATGCCACTGTTTTGGAGCTTGTTTTAGACCATATAATGATTTAATCAAATGACAAACCTTATTTTCCTGTCTTTTTACCACAAATCCATCTGGTTGCTACATATATATCCTCTTCCAACTCTCCATTTAGGAAAGCCGTCTTTACATCCATTTGATGTACTAGGAGTTCATATGATGCTGCTAGTGCTAACAACACTCGAATTGTTGGTAATCTAGCCACATGCGAGTAAGTGTCAAAATAATCTTCACTCTCTTTTTGCGTGAAACCCTTAGCCACTATTCTGGCCTTGTACTTTCAATTGTACCATCGGGTCTCCGCTTTCTTTTGAAGATCCATTTGCAGCCCACGTGCTTGCAACCAATAGGAAGATCTACTATCTCTCAACTTCCGTTAGAGATGATAGAGTCCGTCTCGCTCCGGACTGCCTCCTTCCAGTACTCTGCATCTGATGATGCGTATGCCTCTGAAAGACATCGTGGTTCATCATCCACAACATAGGTGACGAAGTCATTGCCTAAGGATTTCTCAGTACACTGTCTCTTGCTCCTTCTCAGCTCCATAGCTGGAGCTATGTCATCAAGTAGAGGAGTAGAACTAGAATGTTCTAAGAACCTTTGGATGCAATAACTTCTTTTACTCTCATAGGAAATATATGCTCGAAGAATGTCGCATCTCGAGACTCCATCACTGTATTTACAACAATGTCTGACACCTCGAACTTGACCACTAGAAATCTATAGGCTGTGCTATAAAAAGCATACCAAGAAAGACACAATCAACAGTTTTTGGACCGAGTTTCCTTTTCTTTGGTAAAGGTACATGTACCTTGGCTAAACAACCCCATGTTCGAAGAAAGGTCATGTTTGGTTTTCTCCCCTTCCATCCCTCATAAGGTGTTACCTCGCGATTGCGGGGTGCTACTCTATTTAGGACATAGTTAACTGTGAGAACTGCCTCACCCCACCATGAACTGGCCATACCTGAGCTTTGTAACAAGGCATTAACCAAATCACATATTGTTCGGTTCTTTCGTTTGGCCACTCCATTTGATTGGGTAGAGTACGGTGGTGTAAATTCATGAATTATACCACTTTCTTCACAGTATCGAGAGAATTCCATGGGAATATATTCTCCACCTCGATCTGATCTTAACCTTTTAATTGTCTTTCCTATTTGATTTTCAACTTCAGCCTTGTAAATTTTAAAGTAATCTAGTGCTTCATCTTTAGTCTTTAGTAAATACACATAACGAAATCTTGATGCATCATCTATGAGAGTAAAGAAATAACGTTTGTCACCTTTAGTAATCATTCCATTCATTTCACATATGTCAGAATGGACCAAATCAAATACTGAGGTGCTTCTCCCCTCAACCGTATGAAACGGTTTACGGGGCTACTTAGCTTGCACACAAACCTCACACTTTTGGCATTTGTCATAATTGTATTTAGGAATAAGTTCCATTTTGCTCAATCGCATAATAGCTTCATTGTTCACATGACAGAGACGAGAATACCACAACTTAATATTATTATTATGATATGAGGACATAAAAATGTTTACATCACTATCAAGAATAGAAATGCGAAACATGCCTCCACAATCATAACCTTTTCCTACAAATGAGCCAAATTTGGTCAATACGACCTTATTGGATTCAAAGACTAATTTAATTCCTTGCCGGCAGAGCATTGAATCACTTAGCAAATTTCGAGTCATGGCAGGAACAAACAGCACATCTTTGAGAACAAGGGTCTTGCCAGAAGTTAACTTCAAGCATACCTGTCATGTACCACGTACTGCTGACATGGCTCCATTTCCCATTAGAACGGTTCCACCGGCTGCACCCTATAGAGAAGAAAAACAAGTCTGATCAGCACATATGTGCCTAGTAGCACCAGTATCAATCCACCAATCAAAGGATGGATCTACCATGAAGGCCATAGGTACATACCCAGTAGAGTTGTTGCCTGCAGCGTTATCGCTGGTCTTTGCAACAGCCACATGTACTTGAGCTTTGGCACTTTTTTGCTGTTCAGGTATTGGTCCTTTGCCCTTACGGTCACAGCAACGATTGGCCTTATGATCCAATGCACCACACACATAGCAAATGACCTCAAATTTCTTCTTTTTCATAGGCTTAGTCTTCACATTAATTGCAGGAGCAGACTTCTTTTCTTTCTTCACATTCTTGCTTGGGTTCTTGTGCTCAACATAGTTTGCTCGTGCTGTAGCCCTTGCCCCACCATAAGTAGTCTTTGACCTCTCCTCGACATTGATAGCAGCAGTAAGCTCACTAAGAGTCATTCTCTGTTTCAAGTGCCGACGGGCAGTGACAAAATCACGCCATGAAGGAGGCAGCTTGGCTAAGATGGTGTTAACCTAAAAACCTTCTGGAAGTTTACACTCGTACTGACCCAAGTCACGTACAAGGAGCTGCAGCTCATGGATTTGCTCCATGATTGATCTGCCTTCAACCATTTGGTAGTTTAGATAGTTGGCTATAATAAAGGGCTCATTTCCATTATCACTTTCAGCATATTTCTCATTGAGCTCTTCCTAAACTTTACGTGCCTCTTCATAATTCACATACACATCAAACAGCTGGTTAGATAGGACAGCTAAGATGCGCGCCATTGCTGAATGGTTTGCTTTTTCCCAACGGGCCCTTAACGCCATGGGGCGTGCTCTCTCGACCTCATTAGTAACATCTTCCCCAGGAGGGGCAGGCGCCTCTTCGCTGATGGCCCAGAATAAACCAAGCTCAATTAGCCAGAGCTTTGCCCCAGCTTGCCAGCGTTTAAAGCCAGCCCCATCAAACACCTCTGGCTTGATCGCGTCTGAGGATGATGAAGCCATGGATACAACAACTGGATTTCTGGATTGTTGAACATAATGCGACATAATCATGAGCAAATGGTTCCAGCAATATTTCTAAAATACAAAGTTAATTAAACAGACCACTTCATTTACAATTGACATGAAGATTACCCTAGCAATAAAATTACAGAGTACATTTCTTATGACATTGATGCAATGACTTGAACTCCTAGTATGACAGAACAGAGCTAAAACAATGTGCCAGTAAGTTTTCATCAGAATTGATTTAACAATTATCTAAGCAGGTAAGGCCTTGAGCACTGATCTGTTTCTATCATTCACTAGAAAAAGGACAATGACTACTGCTCTTGTAAACTAGATAGATTCAGATCAGCTAATCAGAGCAGATCAAACTAGTTGAAAGTGGAACTTGAAAAAAAATTACTACACAATCCTTTCACTGAACTAACTGAATGTGTCAAGGTTTTAATCAAGTTCTCTATCTAGCAACCTTTCGACAGTAATCAGACAAGAATAATTTCTAGGAATGACAAAGAACATGAAACAATCAGATCAAAATATCAAGGCCAACCTGCAACTAGAATTGAACAAATCTAATGACTATGAACCAATTTCACCAAGTGAACACCTGGCTATTAAAAGAGAGGAAAATTGGTCTTGAAAACTCACCTAGGAACAACACACAACGTTGTTCAGATGGCAGGGCAAGGCAGGGCTGACACCGCTATCCTAGAAATCCAATTGCCGCCGCTTGTGCTTCGGTCTCGTCGGCAAGGATGACGGAGATACAATGCCCCTTCCGTACGACATAGCACACCATGATACGGAGTCGAGCCTCAGATGTAGCTGCACAAGGTTATCCACCCAACACTTGGTGAAGCAGATTCCCTTCTCCCTGATCCAAAGAACAGGTTGAACAGAAACAGAGTGCTCTGGAGTGTTGTTGTTTTTCTGCGCCTTGGGAAGAGCTCGTGGCCTAGAAGATATAGGGGAGTGGAAGGAGTGGTTCCCCGCAGGACTCAGACCTCAGCACAGCAGCTCGATCTCCGCCTCCGTGGGATGCTCGCAGCTGCTTCATGCCGCCACTCCTGCCCTAGGTCAAAGAAAACAGAGCCAAGGCTCTCTGCCCTCTCCCCTACGTTTCCAGGTCCTAGTGGGCCTTCTCTAAAATACCCATTAAAAATTCTCAGCCCAATTAATTTTTTAATTAAAATTTCAGAAAAAACAATTTTCCACAACAAAATGTTCAATCGCGATCGACGGATACATGGTCTCCTCATCGTCTTATGGCGGGACGAATATAAATGGTCGGGTGGTACACGACGAGTGGGGGGGGGGGTGGCTGTACGTCGAGTTATCGCCAGTGTCTAGTGTCCACTACTCCACCACCTGGCGGCGCCATATCCCATCTTCAAACTTCAAAGTAAACGCGCTGTGATAACATGGCAGTCGATCGGGCCCAAATTGATGCAAAAGAGCAGGTGTATTTTTTGCTTGCCAGCCGTGTGTAGCGCACCTCGTTTTGTCTCGTTGTACGCAAGCTGGGGCGGAGCCTCACGGAGGCCAATCTGGCCTCCGGCCCCTTTGGATTAGGAATTTTTTTAATAAATTAGTACACTGCAATGATAAAAGGTGTAAAATCGAGAAAAAACGTGAAGATTGACTGGCGGATGCACATGAAGGTGACATGCTTCAAGCTTTCCTGCCTCATCCCGCTCTCCGCGACCTTCAGATTTCTTCTAGCTAGAAGTTGAAGATGTTGTATCTGTATTTGCGGTTCCTATGAGCAGATCGGGAGGGGTGAGACAATGGGCCCCTTACCTTTGGTGTTCAGCATGGCCAACGCTGAGGATGAAGTCTTTGCCATCCCTTCTTCTTTGTTGATGATGTCCGCGCTCGGGCGGCGAAGGTCGGAGTAGAGGAGAAGGGCCTTCGGTTGATGGCGAGGTCGAGGTCGGTGTGGCGGCGGTGATGGGGATTTCCGTCGCTGGCAGCGCACCCTCACAGATCGGTCTAGGGTTTGAATTGTTGGGTGGGGTTGCGGCGACAGCCAACCTCGTGGTGCGTGCCCCGACTCCCTCACCCTTTCTTTTATTGTTGCGCTGTGCGACGAGGGCCCACTAGCCACTTGGTCAAGCACCTCCGATCAGGGCGCTGGATTTAGTCGGCTGTTGGGTCAACTAGACGAGATCAACTTCAGTTGGCCGTTAGGCCAACTAAACGAGATCAACCTAGCATTCTCCCCCATAATCTCAGTCTACACTTTAACTTTAACTTTTATACTTTCAATTTTACTCATTCCATCACTAATTAGGGCATAGAACATGTTTCATTGTCACGGTCAGTCGCCGATGGATTTAACAGCTACAATACACCTCTCTGTTCTGAAATAATTACGTACTTTTGGGCCATCTTTTCGTTCAAGAATCATAGGCTTTCCATTAAACCTATGCCGGCTACATGTTCTCTGAACACGTTGAGTGGTAAGCCTTTTGTAAACGGATCCGCTAACATCTTTGCGGTACTTATATGCTCAAGACTTAATCTCGAACTTTATCTTTCACAACATAGTATTTTATGTCAATGTGTTTGGCAGCACCACTTGACTTATTGTTGAGGGCGTACGTTACTGCTGGTTCATTATCGCAGTACTACTTAAGTGGTCTATTGATGTCGTCAACCACTTTTAAACCGGGTATGAAATTTTTTAGCCAGTTCACCTGCCCTGTGGCCTCATAACATGCTACAAACTCGACATACATTGTGAACGATGTAGTGACAGTTTGTTTTGAGCTTTTCCACGATATAGCCCCTCCTGCGATAGTGAACACATATTCGGATGTCTATTTTCTATCATTTTCCGCATAATCAGAATCTGTGTACCCCATTATATGCAGTGAATCTAATCTATATCATCATGAAGCCTTTCGTTTCTTGCAAATAACGCAAGACTTTCTTTACTAATTTCCAGTGCTCTATTCTAGAATTGCTCTGGAATCTGCCAAATAACCCGGTAACAAATGCTAAGTCAGGGCGCGTGCACACTTGAGCATACTACAAGCTTCCGACGGCAGAAGCATATGAAACCGCTTTTATTTGATCAATCTCATATTGGTTCCTAGGGCATTGAAAATCTTCATATCTGTCGTCTTTGACTATAGGAGCAGGTGAAGAACTACATTTATGCACACCGAATTTCTTTAAGAATTTTTCTATGTATGCCTTTTGTGACATGTCAATACCTCTTTATTTCTATCTCGATGAATTTTGATCCCTAGAACGAACGAAGCTTCACCAAAATTTTTCATATCTAAATTTGAGGACAAAAACTTCTTTATTTTCAGTAGCAGATTGACATCGTTACTAGCCAATAAGATATCATCCACATACAGGATTATGAAGATAAACTTTCCATTCTTAAATTTTGCATAAACACAATTGTCCTCTATATTCTCTTTAAACCCAAATTTTTTTATCGTACTATCAAACTTCAAGTACCACTATCTTGAAGCTTGTTTTAATCTATAAATCGATTTCTTTGAGCAGCATCCCATTCGTTCATTTTCTTTCACGACAGAACTTTTCGGTTGTGTCATGTAAATATTTTCCTCTAAATCCCCATTGAGAAATATCGTTTTTACATCCATCTGATGTAATTCTAAGTCATAATGTGCTACTAATACCATTATAATTCTGAAAGAATCCTTACACGAGGCTGAAGAAAAAGACTTATTGTAATCAATCTCTTTTCTTTGTATAAAACATTTTGTCACAAGTCGCGTTTTATGTCTTTTTACATTCCCTTGAGAGTCAAGTTTTTGAAATCGGGCCGAAATCCCACGCAGCCCGCCTGCTACAGTAGCGCGCGCGGCCCACTGAATTCTTTCGGCCCAGCTCAACTCGCGGCGAAAAACCGGCCGAGACAACCTAGGCCCGGGCCGAGAATTCTCTCCCCCACCTGGGCCGAATTCAGCCCATCACAAAGCCGATCGCTTCTGATCGTTGGATAGAAGATCGACGGCGCTGCGGATGAATCGGGGTATAAAAACGTCACCGCCGCTCCCCCGAAACCCTAACTCATTCTTTCCCTCCCCGCTCTCTCTCACGCGCTCGGTCTCTCTCGTGCGGCGTTTGGGCGAGTCGCCGCCGCCG
>BCLH01000091.1:0-15723 GCA_001602315.1 Zoysia pacifica
AACTGTTTTGTTAAATCAAATTTACTTTTACTTATAGATTTAATAGAACTATTTTAAAAAATATAAGAGAAGTTTTTATAAATTTATTCTACTTCTATATCTTGCAAGTATATGCTACAATTAAAAACCTTTATATGTAATAAAAATATATATTTAAATAATTTACATTGTTTTATCTTCTAAAAATGCTCTTTGATTACTATAAAGAGTAAGATTTAATTTTTTTTTCCGCTCACAACTCTGATAAAAAAAAGTAGCTTTGAACAAAATGTTTTAATCAAATATTTCCAATATAAATTAGAAATAATTTTAAATTTATTAAGTTATAAAATTAAAAATAATTTGTTTTTAAAATATTTTTTTAAAAGTGTACCGATGCTACTTTTTATTAAATATTTTATAAATAATAAAAGTTATACTTATGCTTTAAAAACTACGTCGACAACTTTTTTTTAACCGAAATATATGTTTATAAAATTTTGTCATCTATATTAAAATAACTATACTTTTATTTATTTTTTATGTATGTTTTTGTTTTGCATTTTATACGCTCCGACACAGGTTGAAAGGTACAGCACGAACAAACACCCTCGCTACATGCGCGTACTACTGCAATAACGACGGAAGCTTGAAACCCTTTTCGTTCATTACCCGCCTGAAATCAGAGTGTTTGGCTATTGTTTTCCTTGAAAACAATGACGCGGCATGTTTTTGAGTCTTTTGACTCGGCCTACCGCAACTAAGTAAGATAACAAGAACAAGAGTTAATACTGTAACAACCACCGTTGCGTCCTCCCCCCCTTGTCGTCCCCTATTTTCCCAGTGCAGAAAGATGCAGCCCAGCTCTGGATAACACCGTGATAGGACTTCCTTTGCTCGTCCTCGTCCATGGAGACATAACACCAAGTCCTACTTGGGTCGTAACGAAGTTGCTCTACGGCATCGACCTAAGCGCGAAGATTTTAGCTTATCATGTTCGAACACGCCCATGCTTACGAAGGTGCTCGCCGCTCGCCTTGCACGATGATTGCGTCCGTGCAGCTCCCACGCCCCGTTTGTTCGTGGCCGGAGGATCCGAGCCGCGTGGGAGAGCGAGCGACCACCGGCGGCGCGTTTGCCCCGTGAACGGACAGCGGCGTTCTCGTACGAACCCAGTGATGGTTGCTGTGGAATTCAGGCGGGACACAGGATCCGCCGGCGCGTCCCTGTCGATCAGGGCGGACAGCGGGCGCCCAGAAACTCTCTGCGTGCGCCGCGCCCGGCGGAGTGGTGTTCTGGCCTCGCGTGCACACGATGCTTGCGTGTTGCAGCGTCATCCTGCATCGCGAGCTGACGCGGGGAGACGGGCTCCGGACCCTCCGGTCCGTCGGGGAATGGAGAGGATTTGCTGGAGTGCAGTCGTGCAGAAGCGGCGCAGCGGCAACGGCGTGCTCCAACTAACCACCAAGACATCAGGTTGTCCCATTCAAGAGGGTTGGTGGCTGTGCTCATGTTTCTTGCCAAATTCCAGTCAAAGGCGGCGGTCCAAATAAGCAGAGGAATTAATAGTAGTACTTCAGATCATTACTCCCGTATAGTGATACTCTGCTCGGTTGGTGACCGGAAACGGGAGATTGAGCAATCAAGAGGAACGCCATTTCGAGGACTGTCATTTGAGAGGAAGAGTAGGGGATCGCTGGCACTCCAAAAAAGAGATTCATGTGGTTTGAACACGAATCAGCTGGTGTTGAACAAAGAATTAGCCTCTACAATGACCGCATCGACAAACAACTCACAAGCATCCAGCAGCTAAACAGAACCCATAATCGAAAGAAGAAAAATAAGCCGCCAGGCCTCTCACTGATGGAGGAAACAAACACAGATCACCTATGTACACCATCCGCCTCGACCGCCGGTCAGTGGCCCCTCCTCTCCCTTCCTCCTCCCAACGACTGACTGTCCGAGGGAGGATAGACGACGCTACCACCTGCCGAACCCCTTCTTCCCGGCGGCCGCGACGGCGGCGACGCGCTCGAACCGCGCGGCGGGGCAGGGGATGGTGATGCCGCCGGGGTGCTGGAACCCGCACTCCTCCTCCGCCTCCCTGAGCAGCTCCCCGAACACGGGGTGGTTGAAGTACACCACCGGCACCACGTACCGCATCGAAGACTCCCCGGGCGCCGCGCCGCCCACGTACACCGCCACCTGCCCCTTGGGCGTGCTCAGTGCCGCCTCGCCGTCGTCCAGCGCCCGGCTCCCGCCGGACCGCCACCCGAGGCTCAGGCTCAGCCGCCGCGCCAGCGACCGGCCCCACCGCAGCACCGGCGCGAGCTTCCTGGCCGCGCGCTCCTGGCAGTGGCCGGAACAGGTCCGGAGGCGGACGTAGCGTCCCTGGCGCCCGCGCCGGCCGCAGAGCGCCCGCCTCCAGAAGCCGAGCATCTTCCGCCCCAGCCGGAACCCGCCGTGAGACCTCCTCTTTACAATGGCGAGATTCCGAGATATCCCAGGGAAGCTCCTTCGTTTCTTCCCTTTGTCGCCCTCGCAGAGCACAGCGGCGTTGATGGTGGGAATGGGAACGGAATTAAGCGCGCAGGAGAGTCGTCGCGCCTAGCGAGGGAGTGAGACTGCGAGAGGGAGGAGTGAGACGAGATGAGGGACCCGGGCTGCTTTACAGGCAACCGGACGGGTGGGCGACGTAGCCGCCCGTGGTGGTGCCTGAGTTTCTTGTGGAGTTGAATGATTATGCGATGGTGTTTAGCTGCGTTTGGCTTGGCTCCGCTTGGCGACGGGCTTGATCGTTTTATTAACAGGGTACCAAATCCAGCTCACTTCGAACAAGCCGGCGTTTTGCTCTCTAGCGCACGTGTGCTCGGCCACGGAACGCTCCCGCGAATCTGCGACGAACCATCAATCACTGACGGACCTGGAAATGCAGACCCCGCTGCGCTCGATCCGAACGTATGGCAGGAAGATGCCGCGAATTCAGGGCGCAGTATCTGAAGCGCTGCTTCAGGCTGGTCTAACAACTCCTCATGTGTGCTGAAGCAAAAACTTTCAAAACTGAAACTGTGCTAGCCCAATCCGGGGCAGAACCGCAGAGCCGCGACGTGTGGACGCTCTACCCGCGGGGCATTTGTCGATGAGATGGCACTGGCTGACAGTATCCATGTTCAGGCAAGAGCGACTAATCCGGGGACACATCGTGCTAGTGCTGCATTGATGTACTATCATTAGTCGTGTTATGCGCTTGCTGAGTGCTGCGGACAGGACACTGACAGCAGATTCACCTGCCCCTGGTGTAAAGCTGAAGACAGCACATCGTCGTTAGCGTGCGGTCTTGTTCGTACTCGTACTTAGAAGTAGGAGTAATTCAAGGGGAACTTACGAACGAGTCATATGATGCGCACGCCAGGCCCGTACCGGAGTTTTTAGGCCCCGGTGCGAAAAAATAAGATGGGGCCTACTTTAAGAATATAAATAATTAATATATATATATTTTTAAATGTGTGCTTTTTAAATTTATTATACTAAGATATATAGTTAAAATTTTTATCTAAAAAAATAAATAATGAATCTTTCTTATCCGTATCAGTCATGTTCTACTAAAAAGTGTGACCCCTCTTATATTCTTTGAAATAAAATCATCAATTACCTCTACATACTTAATTTTCTCCAAAAAATAATTTTCAAGTCCTAATACGTGAGTTTTATTTTGAGAAGTAAATTTAGTCTCTCGCATCAAATATGTCAAATTGTCAATATCACCCTTTTGAGATTGGTTGTTGCTTCTAGTCTTTGTTTTTTCTTACCTCTTCAAAACCAAAACCATGCTTTCTATTTCTAGAAGACATAATAATTATGTAATTGGGATTGAGGCCTCGGTCTGTTGATGAACAAATAAGCCAATATGGTATTAAGGCTTAGGCTCTTAGCAGTTAGCCAGTTAGCACAGCAAAATGAACAAAATAAAAGGAGATGAATCGAACAATTACGTGCTTTTCAGCTTGCGCTTGGCGACTTGCTGGTGTTGTTGCTCTTGTTGAGAGCGCAGGACTGTCGTCTGTGGAGGCATCCCATCGCAATTTATTTGTAGTCGCCGCGGCGGCGAGGCGTTAGGCAGGTTCACAGTTTGTTGCTTACTTGCTTTGGACCAAGAGACGAACAGACACGAAGTTGAGCAGCTTACAGCGGAAGAAAAGAGAACATCGATCACCTGAGCCAGCTCACGTATTAGCCTTCTAAGTGCAATTAGCAAGTGGGGGCCCCAAAAATTTGGGGGCCCTGTGCCGTCGGCCAGGCTGCCCCTACCGATCGACGGCCCTGGCGCACGCCGACGCAGAAAACAACTTGCTACTGTAGTAGTGCTGCACTGCGGGATCTGGTGATCCGCGAACGACGAGCGTGTTCAGGCACCTCTGTGTGACTTCAGAAAAAATGGAATAAGAGGCTGGCTATCTTCAATTGAGTCTTCAGGGTCCAAACATGAGCAGAAGATCAATGCAGGGGTGGTCTATTCTTTCTGGTGGCAGATTTGGAAAGAAAGGAATCGAAGAGTATTTGATCAAAGGGAAAGCTCGTTTATGCAGGTGGTCTCTTTAGTTCTAGATAGCCTCAAGCAAGTGCAGTTTGCCTTGTTGGACCGAGCGTTGTAACTGGTTTGTTGGTGGTTTTTACTTGTTCTTGTGTTCGGCAACTGGAGCACCGGCTCCAGGCCTCAAATTCAAGGGCTCCTCTCCAAATTAATATATACATTTATTTACTTAATGTTATTTAACTAATTAGTTCAACACAATAATTAAAGATAAGTAAAATAATATTCTATAATCGTATTCGTTATAAAATACACAAACTCATCACATATGATAATTTTTCTATATAGTGTATAAGCGAGACAGGATATATGCTAACCACTTCCTCTTTAACTTTTCAACGTTGTGATTCTCTGTATTTAATTTTTGTAATCTCTATTTGTAATGAATAGAGAATAAATTAGTGGATAAATCGATTACTTTAAAATAATATATAAAAATTAATTGATAAATTTTTTATAGATGATACAATTTTTTATAAATTTTTATATAGAGAGTGCCTCAATTTATAGTTTTGCATCAGGCCACTAAAATCTCAGGACCGAGCCTGTCCTTGGTTATGGCTGTGTTTAGATGATGTAAATACTGGAGTAAGTTGTACGGCAGCGCTCCTATCAGGTTTTAAGAAAAAAACGACGAGCGTGTCGCCGGGGTGCTTTCGCGCGGATTGTCTGGTATCTGGCGCCCATGCCTTCGGTTACTTTCCGGTCTCCACTGCCCAGGAAGGATCGACGGGCATGCAGGCGGCATGGGCGTTTCTGTTGGGTTGGGCGACGTGTCACTTGCCGGTACAGGAAGAGCAGCCGGTGATACGTCGCTCGATCGTTCCGTGTACGTGTGAGCTCACGTCACGTACCGGAGCGAGTATATGTTTCGAGCTTTTCGGTGCGGTTGCCATCGGATGCTGATACTACTAGCTCGTCATGCACCGGTCCCGTACCTGCAGGTGATTTGTCAGTCACTCACGAAGGAGAGTTTAACAATCAATCCATTCATCCATCACGATACGCAGCGGGCAACAGCTCGACGGCGTTCGGCACTAAAGATGAATCTGAGTGGATATCGCAGAGTTTCTCACTCTGTTTTGGAGAACGCTACAGTTACAGAAAACTGTTATTTTTCCTGGAGGCCCCGTGAGCGTACATCGTCGTCGTCGTCGCTCGTCAGCGGCCGGCGGCGCCCGAGCTGGAACGTTCAGAAGATTTAGCGGAGCGGCCCGCAGCCAGGAGGACCACACACGAATGACGAATCCACTCCGGCGGATTCGCGCCGTGCGCGGGGGAAGAGTGACAAAGGGGCGACACCAGGAAGGCGGCCACACGCCGGGAGCCCGATCGCTCGCGCCGACGTCGACCCGCCTCCGTGAAAACTGCAGCGGCGCGCCGGTCGGTGCGGGAAGACCGCTCACTGACCACTGGGAGTTGATACTTGTTGCAGCGGTCCAAAAGACTCCTTGCTGCCTTGTCGACCTGTCGTTCCTCTTACACATGGCGGCGACGGACAAAAGGCCTGCCTGTACCGCTCGGGCGCTTGACCCTTCTCATCGTCATCCTCATCAGTAAAAAAATATCGCAGGATGTATGCCGCGACAAGGTTCGGAGACACCCCAGGGGGTGGCGGTGTATTGGCGTGGAAGATCGGAGGGGCCGGGGCACCGACTGCTACCCCTGGTAGTTTTATGTCGGGGGAGCGCAACGCAACAAACTTGGCGTTGGCGAAGCTTCGTGGAAGAGCCCCGGTGTGACCCCGGACCCGTGCAGAGCGCCGTACGTGCCTGTCCTGATGTCTGCTTCCTGTCCGTTTCCGGGGAGGTCAGGACAGTCGTTGTTTAAACTAAGGGTGATTAGCGGGCGTGCTGATCAAGCTTCAGGGCACGGCGCTTATCATATCATATCACCACCCGGATTGGATGATCGAGCGATCGGTGGCGTATTACGGTACGTTCCAGCGTTGTAAATTGCTGCGTCGTGCGTGGCGGTGACAGCTTCAAGTTGCGTGGCGAGTGTCAAATGACATGACAGTGGCGCGGTTGTTAATTGACGCTGATGCAAGCGGAAGACTAAACATACCCTTACCCACCGTGCACATGACGTAAGGAGCTGTACGCTTCCTTCTCCTCCCCCACCATGCGAGGGCAGCGTAAGAAGGTCCAAACTCTTCGGCGCGGCGTCAGCTTACGGTAATGTAGTTATATCATAAGCTTAGAAGTTTTAAAAATGTGATTTGTTTGGCTTCGATAAAAACAGTTTATATGAACAATATTTTTACTATATCTATAGTTTATAAATAATAGCATACGTCAATTGAAATAAGCCCTGTCAAGCATATCAAATTTTTTTTGCATGCTTATCTTTATTAAATTATATTACTGTATGTACTGTATATATAGTAAAAATATTATTTATAAAAACTATTTTTATTCGACTCGAACAAACAATATTTTCGAAATTTTTTGATCTAATACTACCGTAGCTAATTTAGCATAAGCGCGAACCGGTGCAAACCGTGCCAAACGGGTTTTAAGATTGCGTACGTGGTACGTCCTGCTCGCGATGCACCAGCTCATATACGGACCGGACAATAACCGTACGCGTCGGCACGCTGGGCTAGCGTGAAGAAGTCTTCGCTTGGCACGGTCAACTTGAGTGATCCTATAGCTCAAAAAAAAAAAAAACTTGTGTGGTACAATGTACAGAAAACAAGTCAGCAGTAGTACTACTAGTACTACTCCAGTGTACATAGTGACAACCGAATTTGAGGTCGAATCAGATCAACCTTCAGGCTTTGTTTTGTTCGGTTGGAGATTGATTTCATTACTCTCTAAGTGTAAATTTAATTTCACTCATTCCTCTTCAATCCTTCTCTAATCCCCTCTAAATCGAACGTGCCCTCAGAGATTCAACGCACTCCCTTTCAGATTCCTCGATCGGCTCCGTACGGCCACCCGTACTCCACGCGTGTTTCTCTTCCATCGACGCAAGCCGCTGACACGAATGATGGTCCAACAACTAACGTACTCCGCCCAGCACTTGCCTTTGGTCGTCTCGATCGAGCTGTGTGAACGCCGGACGGAAACGGTGTGCTTAACTTTCAAACCCACGAACGTGGAGAGCGCAGCTAACGGGAGGTTTGCGCTTCTCGATCATCCTGTCCTGGCTAGCGGGTGCACGCCCGTCCTAGTCATTCCATGGAACCTCCAAGAAAAGAAGAATATGAATTGAGAAACACCTGTGCTTCTAGTAGCGGTCCAATTACTTTGGAGGGTGACCAGTAGCCAACGCGCTATCACGAAATGTTTCTCACCGTGAATGAAAACTCTCCCTTTCTCGTTAGCTCCAAGTCAAGGTGAACCCATCGTGTCCGCCCACGCCAAAAACTGTAACGGTTACGATCTTGTAAGTGATTGCAGGAACCCAATGATTGAAGCGTTGTGATTTTTTTTTTTTAAAAAAATATGCCAATTAATTTAGCTCTTGCTCATGGCCGTTTTGTTTTAGCGAAAGCATCCACGGCATATGTTAGGGTCTGTTTGATCTAGCCGACTAATTGTTAGTCTGAATTAATAATTAGTCAGCTAATTATTGGTCGATTAATTATTAATTCATTACGTATTTGAAGGTAAAACTAATTGGTAGTCCATCTTCGATATGTCTCACCCATAACTAATTATTAGTTCATGGTTGTTTGAATTCATGACTAATTATTTAGTAGATCTCTAATTAGATGTCTGATAAAAATTAAAGATATGTTTTCAAGTTGTTTTCTAAAAAAATTGAGGGTAATTTAGACTTTTTACTGTATCTATGAACTATTAGCCCCTATTAGTCTGTCCAAATCGATTAATTGGAAAACAATTAATCAACGGATGGACTAAAATTTAGCCACCTTATTAGTCTGTCTGTTTAAGAGAAAAGAACTAATTTTTAGTTGACAAACAATTAATCGATCAGATCTAAAAAGGCTTTACACTCTGACTGTAAACGCTTTTCTCGTCTAGCCATGACGGGCCTTTTACCCGCATCAAAGGACTGAAATCCCACTGCAGGTTTAGGCTCCTTTAGAACATATTAATCTCACAGGAATTTCACACTTTAATTTTAAAAAAAATGCATGAACGAGAAAAATTCTGACGTTTCAAAGGAGACTTTATGTGCTCTACGGCCCAATTGTGGGAGTGCTAGCACGGGGTTCCAAAGGATGGGTGGTCTGTAGGGCGTTCAAATAACGTCTCGTGACTGTGGAAAGAATGTCCGGCGACTCACCTTACTGGTTCAATGACCACGGGGGGCTCATGGCACCGGAGCTCGGCTCGCACCACCAGCAAAGCACTATGGTGTACCAGAGGAACCCGAGCTACACCCTGTTTGGAGCTCGACTACCACCACCTTCTTCCCCAGGAGAACCATGCAGCTCCATCAGCTGGAGAGCCCCAAGCTTCCTGACCTCATTGGCTCTGTAGCTACTCTACAGCGGTGTAGCCTTACACAGGAGCACGTCGCCTCTCGCTACACGGAGCAGGAGCTCCAAGCCGAGCAGGTCTATCTGACGACAGGAGACGCATCGGGTGAAGACTGGAGGGCACTCGACAAGTTCGTCGTGTCACAGCTCAGTAGCCAAGAGGATGGCAACCCAAAGGAGCGAGGTAGCAACTCCAACCCAGTGCAAGTGTTTCATCAGGCAGAGGAGAAACTGAGAAAGAAGAGGTCTTGGACTCTGTGTATATCAGGCTCCGGGGAGAGTGATTTGTGGGAATAATGCATATAAGAGAAACTAATACACCACAACATATAATCTAATACTCCATCCGTTTTTAAATTGATATTGCCGTTGATTTTTAATTTCAACTTTGATTTTTTGTCTTATTAAAAAATTAGTTCAAATATGTAAAATTTTAAGGTGTAAACTCTAATGATTAATCAAATTATAACAAAATATATAAATTTTATCAAATTTTTTTAATAAGATAAAAAGTCAAAGTTGAAATTAAAAGTCAACAGCGACATCAATTTAAAAACGGAGAGAGTAACATTTAATTATTTGTGTGTGATTGATTGATGTAACATAGTGTAGGTCTCAATTCATGTCATAATTAAGGTAATGCACATAATAACTGTGTAACCGAAGAGGTTATACACTTCCATGCATATAGTCCGGGATAAGGTTATACAGTTAATGGAGCTAAGGAGCTTTAGCAGCTGAAATGCCAATTTGCGACTAAAACATATAGTTACAGTTTTAAATAAAACGCTTATCTGTACCATCCGTGTGTATCAGTCAATTAATGGCAGCAATGCTCATTATTTTTCCTTTTGGGGAAATACGATCATTCTTTAGTCATCGCCTAGCATATATCTCCATAAATATCAATTTATCTATCTCTAAGCTATCTCATTATTGGAAGGTAAATATTTAAAATCAAGATTAAGTGAAAAAGGAAAAGAAAAGTACAGGTTAATTTATCAGGTCTAGCAGATCTGGGCTCGTTGACGTTTCGGCCTGCTATGACAATGGTTCCGGTAGGAAATGGGCCCATCTGTGTCTCCGAATTTTGAACGGGGCCGTTTTCAGTCCATAAGCATTTATATGGCGCAGCCACCAAAATTAACGATGAGTAAAACAAACATGATGAAAGAAAACATAAACATACCATATCTTTTTCTGTGAAGTAATATGGACACAATGTTAATTTGGAAAACTGACTGATTTACCATCCAACCTCATACATATAGATTCTGATTTCTGACGATGACGAACCATTTTGCAGCCCCCCTTTCAGCCCTTCCCATTTTCTTTCGACAATTTTGCAACCGTTTTTCTCTTCCTGCGTACGGATTCTTACAACTGCTGAAGTTGCTAGCCTGCCGCAGTGTTACAGCTTTGCAGGACGGAGGAACGCAGCTCTGCTCTCTTCAGACCTCGTGGTGATAAGGCCCCCTGTAGATCATTAGTCTGGTCATTGGACTTGGCTACCTCGACTTGCTGCAAAACTTGCACCCAAATTGCTTCATGGTTATTACTCGTGCTGCTACTGCTAGTCCTTAGTTCTCACTGTAGAGCAGTTCGTGCAAATGCAAACTAAAGGTAATATAGGGTGTGTTTGGTTTACTTCCTTCAATTATCTTTTCAAATTTTGGTGTGCCTTTAGAGTTTGGCTTGCATTTGGTTCATTGTTTAATTTTGGTACACCAATGCAAATTTGGCATTACCAACAGATTTCACATTACCGTCGTTGGCAACTACCCTGGCGAGGGCAGCGCTCGCCCGCGCCCTGCTGGCCATTCGGCTGGTGTTACCAAGCAACGTGGCAAGAGGGAAGTGGGTGCATAAAATTCAATGTTTCTTAGTGATATTCAAACAACAATTATTCATAAACTATAAATTTAAATAATGATCTGATTTCACCATTATCTTCCTTACAATTTAACCTACAAAACAAGATCTCACTTAGGTATATTTCAATAAAAGAAATTTTTTTGATAGATAGCTCTCACATGTCATACATAAAAGTTGCCAAATTTTGGTATAGTTGCAATCAAACATCCCCGTCTTCATATTTGACCTCGAATTGGTAAAATAACAAACCAAACAATATTTTTCTAAGTAACCATTTGGCAATGCTTACGTTTTGGTTACACCAAATTTTGATAAGGTATGTTTGTGTAACAATCCAAACAGCCTCATATAGTTGACATTTTGTGGGCTACGTTGACATTGTATATTTTTTTTAAAAGGCTAAGTTGACCTTGGTGCCGAGGAACTTATACTGTAGTCTACGGTTACTCCATGAAATTCGCTTAGCTAGCGCCTATTACTAGGTGCTTCTTCGCTGCGTTGGTCTGGCTCACACTGTGAAGCACGCAGCAGGCACGCAGCCCATCGAGGTCCCTATGCCTCCTCGATGGGAGCGGCGCTACTCGTACGGTTTTGTCTTCCACGAGACGAGACAGAATCCTTGCCTCTTCTTCCAGGCTCCCTCCAGAATTCTGCCCTAACGAAATGTATTTTGCAGTCCGGCCAGAGAACAGCGCAGGACCGCATGCGAGACGATTGCAGAGCGGAAAGGAAAACGTGCCGAGCCGCTGCCTCCCCGCCGGTCCTGCGCTGTCTATTGATTCTCCCGAGAAAAAATGGCAGCGCCGCTGCAAGGCAGAGGCGCGATCCGGCGATCGAGCACGGCCGCGAGCGATCGGTGACGGTGACGTCCCGGCCGCTGCGGCGGTTACTCACGAGTCACGACGTCACGGGACCGCGGACATGCGGCCGCGCTTTCTTTCTCTTGGCCCGGCCGGCGCCCGGTCGGCTGGATATTGTGTGCACACAACACCGGTCCTCCCGGCACTGGAGAGAGGCGTGCACCTGCGCTAAGGCTAGAGATGCTCATGGACGCTTCCTTCCATGCAAGCGACGACACGGACGCCGATTCAAAATCTGTAACGCTAGCTGGCCCCAAAGACTACTGGTCGGAGTAGTACTACGCTCTGCCTAATACCCAGCTTTCATCTCTTCGCATTTGAGCCGTTTCTCCGGCACCAATTGCACAACAGTTCGTAGTTACGGGGACCATTCGCCATTCGACACCGCTAGCTCGGGAGTATACTAGCCTAGCTGATCGGACACAGCTGATCGGACACAGGCGTTGGCGTTCACACACGCCGAGATAAATCGATCGCCGCGCTACGCAGGCGAAGGACGGGTTAAGCATCTGCGCTGCTCTGTTCCGCATCGGGGCCATCAATTCACCAGGCATGCAGATGCAGGCATGCGGCTACGGATCCAGACCTGCGGACTCTGCTTTCGGACGCCGTAATCGCCTGCCGAGCCCTCGCGGCCTCCGTAGCAGCAAAATGCCGAGGCCACTAGCGGCTCGCGGCACCGAAGCGGATCGAGGCGACCGCGCGCGGTGTGAGCAGTGCCGACGCTCTGCTGTAATTGGACGGCTTAAGTGCACCCGGTGACGCCCACAAGACGTACTCTATACTCACCGGATTGCAGATGACATGAGCTACATTGTCCGCGATCGCTTAATTGATGCTGAGGTGACTACAGTATTTACACTGAGCATGAAGGAAAAATCAATCAACGAGGCAAAACGTGTCAAACTGGCGGCAGAGCGGACCGGACCGGACCACATGATGCAGGCAAGCCGATCGCTCGCCGGGCCGGCCCACTGGCCGTGTCTCGATCCCCACCACCCATTCCGGCCCCTGCCAACTTTTTCAGACAAACAGTCGCTCGCGGCTGCTGCTGCTGACACTGGTTCCTCCCTGCTTATCAGTCATTCAGGCAGGAGAGAGACTGCTGGGTGTTCGGCTCTGCCTCCTCCCCCCGACGCCATTGCCTGGATGGCCCGGCCAGAGCGGTGGTGGCCAGTGGGCAGTGGCCACTCTGCGCCCATTCGTCCCCATCCGAACGGCCCCGCGCCGTTTGTCCCGGCCTCTCTCGGCGGACATTATTTTTTCTTCAAATCATCGGCAGGAGCAACGACAGATCCGATGCTTTCTCGAATCGGGCTGGACCGTCAATCAAATCCGCCAGGAGGGGGGAAGGAACGCGCCCTCATCAGTCATCACGCGGTATACCCATCAAATCGAACGAAACGCCCGGATCACCTTATCACATCACGAAGCCAGATACCACATCCAGCGGGGGACCGAACCGGCCGGCACGCGCCTATATAAACCTCCTCTCCGCTTCATGATCTCCCGTGCCCATCCCACTCTCCATTTCGCCACAGCCCACAGCCTCGCTCTTCTCCTCGTAGAAATAGAACAGCCTCGCTCTCTCTTTCTGCAGCTGGTGACAAAGCTTTCCAAGCAGAAAACTTCTTCCTTGCTTGCTGCCACGATGATGTCGTCCGTGCCGGAGACGTTCGCGACGGACCAGCACCTCGTGCAACCGCCGGCGGCTGCCGAGCAGGAGCAGCTCTGCTACGTGCACTGCAACTACTGTGACACCATCCTCGCGGTATGTTGCTCGTACTAGCGTATTCAACTGTCAAGAACACGCCTGCCGTGTCTAGCTAAAACTTTGCTCGATCCGTCCCCTTGTGTTGGGTGCGCATGCAGGTGGGCGTGCCGTGCAGCAGTCTGTTTAAGACGGTGGCCGTGCGGTGCGGCCACTGCGCCAACCTGCTCTCCGTCAACCTCCGCAGCCTCCTGCTCCCGGCCGCCAACCAGCTGCCCTTTGGCCAGGCTCTCCTCTCCCCGACCTCCCCGCACGGCCTACTCGTATGTATCATCATCGGAGACAGCTTGCATGTTATTCTTCATTTCCTGCATACGTGCTCAACTATGCTTTGTACGTATATATGGCTCTTGCAGGATGATATGCCGCCGTTCGCAGCGCCGACGCCGAGCCTGCTGAGCGCGGAACAGGCGGCCAGCCCCACCGTTAGCACCATCACGAGCAGCAACAACAGCTACGGCAACAGCATGTCCGCCATGTCGATTAATGCGCCACCGCCGAAGTCCGCCCCGCCGGAGCCGCAGCAGCAGCAGCCCAAGAGCGCGTCGTCAGGGAACAGAAGTGAGGGCACCATCCGATTAGTCACCTCACTTTTCTCCTCATTTTCATTTTCTTTTCATTTTTTCTCTCTAAAGAATCTTTTGGGTGGTCAAGACTCAAGAGCCAGAAGGCCCAGAATGTTGAATAGTTAGCACGTCAGCTGCATGAGCTCAATAGTTCCTTATGTCTGCAAGAGTTTTTTTTTTTCAGTTCACGGTGGACTCTTCTCAACTCCCAACAGTAAAACATGCACAGCGTGGTGATCCTTAGCGATATATAACGATACCATGAACTAAAGATTGTTCACGTAAAACATATCTGATCCTCTGATATTGTTTACCAGTGCTCATTTGTCTCTACTGTTGACATGTTATGTAATCTGCAGCAACCGAGAAGCGGCAGAGAGTGCCTTCTGCATACAACCGATTCATCAAGTGAGTGGATTGGATGGTCTTGTTCGCACCGATCACCAAGCATACTTTTCACCTTTCGAACATCTTGATGAACTAGCAACAAATAATAATGTGCGATGTATTTGGCTGGCATGGCATGCATGTACAGGGATGAGATCCAGCGCATTAAGGCCAGCAACCCGGACATCACTCACAGAGAGGCTTTCAGCGCGGCTGCCAAGAATGTAACTCCCTCTTCCTTGATCCTCATCTCTCTCAAATGCGCTCATCATGCATCTGATGCCACCGGAACAAGGATGCAGCCGTCGTGCTCTTCTCATACTTCTTCTCACAAACGTCCCAGATTTGTTGTACCAGTATTTTTATAATGATTTTTTTCTGTCTGTCTATGCATCAGTGGGCGCATTTCCCACACATCCATTTCGGTCTGATGCCGGATCAGGGCCTGAAGAAGACCTCCATCCAAAACCAGGTATAAAATCCTAATCATATGCTGTCTGTACAAGCAGGATGCAGGGACTCTACTAAGCATCTCCTATCTGTGCAGAATCAAATCACAAATGCATAGCCAATACACCGCATAAGCCCTGACACCTGAGCAAACTCTTTTTTCTTGCTGTTTTGTAGGACGGAAGCGAATGCATGCTTTTCAAGGGTGGTCTCTACGCCGCCGCTGCGGCAGCGGCATCCGGCATGAGCATTACTCCTTACTGACTTCTCCCGCCATAACGATCGAAGTGTTCAACCTTCATAATTAATTACAGGGCTTTATCTTCGTCTCATGTCATGTATCTTGCTAATATAGTATTTTCCTCTTCTCTGGAGGATCCTGAATGTATCGCACTAGTATCTTATATGGTCGTACCTAGTATGTGTTAGAGCCTAAAACGCCCCCTCCCCTCCCTTGTTATTATGCTTGTGGTCGATCAGATTACAATTTCTGTAAACAAGTATCTTATTATGGAAATAACTGCTAGCTGGATATTCGATAAGTGAAATTGAACTCGAGGTTATGTAAATGACAAGATATAAAACTATAAACTGTCAATACCATTTTAAATATTTAGACTACGTACAAATATGAATATATTATATTGTACCTAGAGATAAGTTCATAGTATTAAAGTTTATAGGGTCTTACACGTAAATTGTATTCGCGGTACTTACATCACTCTCAAGATTATCTTTTCGCGCTAGTATTTGTAAGTTGGAACGATACATGCTTCGAGAAGAAGATA
>BCLH01000091.1:25269-108301 GCA_001602315.1 Zoysia pacifica
GCTGCTGCGGGCGCGGCGTCCCGTGGTGGAGCGCGGACGCCGCGGCGGGAGCCGCCGCGGCGGGGAGGCGCGTCAGGCGGGCCTGCAGCTGCAAAGAGGAAGACGGCGTCGTTAGAACGGATGAATTGACGGCCCGTCGGGCCCGATTGTTTGGGCCAGACAGCCCGAATAATCATGGAACCCGTCGGTTGGGCTGTTGTAAAAACCCAGCAGCCCGCAGGCTGCACACAGGAAAAAGAAGCCGTCGTCCCGTGTGCCGCGCCGTTCCCAGAAAAGAGACCGGAGATCAGACGACCGTGGACCGTTCCGCATGGTGACGGCACATGTCACTGCCTCGCCGCGTACGTGGCGAGCGTCCATGCACCACCGTGCCCGTGAACGGCTCCCACTCCGCTCCTGTTCATTGTCAACCTTTTCCCCTTCGCGAGGCCGTTCGCTATCCAGGCTTTTTAAAGTACGCGGCGAGCTTCCATGTACCACCGTGCCCGTGAACGGCTCCCACTCCGCTCCTGTTCATTGTCAACCTTTCCCCCTTCGCGAGGCCGTTCGCTATCCAGGCTTTTTAAAGTGACGAACCGTCGTGATCTCCTACCAAACCGTGGTTACTTTCAATCGGCTCTCTCGGTTCTCTCTAGTCCTACAGATAAACACACGCCCCCGGGGCCGGGGACGAAGCCTGCCCTGCTCAAACTCGACCGGTCTACCCCTAGCCACAGTGCGCTCAGGAATGTGCGCACCGTGACGTGCAGGGCACAACGCGATAGAGGAAGCGGCGAAATAAAAGCCCTACCTACTGGTCCCTCTTTATCAGTGAGAACGTCCTAACGCTTCGGAAATTACAATGCAGCGTTCTATAATCTGGGGTCCCCCTAGCGTTCCCGCAAAAAACAACCATATCGCCGCCTTTGTTTGTGAGGCTCAAGACCGGCAGGGTATGGAAGACGAAAACCTACGGCGCTTCGTCCGGTCAACTAAAGTGGCTGATTAACCTTGGGTGATTGGATAATTATGTACAAAGTCTAAGCCTCCTTTGAATTATGAGATTTTTTATCAGTTTCTATGATTTTTTTCTATATAGTTGAACTTAATTCCTACATATTTTCTATAAAAATCCCTTCGTTCTATGGAAAGGCGGAGGCACAATAAGAAAGCTGGATTTCTGTACTGACTACTGAGAGTCTGAGACGTAAGCCAGGAAACTGGATTAGCAGCGAGGCAGCGGCCATGTGCAGGCAGAACAGAGCTCAACAGACAAGGAGCCAAAAAGGGAAGCTGCCAACCCATCCGGCTGAAATTGAACATGCCCAAACCCGTATCGCGTTCTGTTTGCCTTGATCCCAGAAACGCAACTGCGTGAGGTGAGCTCTCGGCCATAGAAGAAAGGAGAAATCGTTCGCGTCGTTTGCCAACGCATGCACCGCAGAGGGCAAACAGCAGTGGTACTAAGGGATCATCAGAAAGGCGAGAGCTTGATGAACTCACAGCGGTGGTGGAGGTGATCCAGCGGCCCGACACGACGGACCCGACGACGACGACGCCGAGGAAGAGGAACGCCGCGGGGAGCACGGCGCCCCGCCGGCAGTCCGCGGCCGGGGCGGCCGTCGCCATGGCTGGCCTCGGTTAGCGAAGCGAAACCTCGGTCGCTCTGCTTGTCGGACGACTAATAGTAGAGAACAAACAGGGGGCAGCGCACTCGGCGCTCCTCCACTGAGAGGCACTCGGCGCTCCTCCACTGAGAGGAGAGGAGGGGCACGGCACGATGACGTCTCCAGCGGCGCCTGCTGGTTTTATGATGGATGGAGCCTGCGCAGACTAGTGCGGCAGCTCGGGAAGACGTTTAAGGCGGGCCACGAGAGTGCGCGAGTCGGGGCGTACGTGACCTGGAGGAGGAAGAGGAACGCGGCAGAAAACCTTGCTAGACTATAGAAAGTCTTGGCGTGCGTGCTGCGTTTGGGCGAGCGGCTTTTCGCGCTGACTGTTGATTCAGTGCGGTTGGCCTGTGTGATCTGGTGATACGATCACAGCGATGTTGATCATGGCTTGCCAAAAAAAACACCAGGCGAGTAAGGTAATGAGTTATACCCCTTTTAAAGCCTATGTAACGAATTCATTTAATTGTAAACACAAAAGATTGATGTTAACTTTTTTGCGAGGAGTGGGTTTTTTTAAAAGGAAAAAAGAATAAAAAAAACATGTAGAAGGATTAAGTATAGTTGACATCAATGGACTAGTAAGACTATTTGGCTTGGGTTTCTTCGGTGATTACGAGCCTACAAAAAGACTGATCACATGCGGCGGGAGATAGCCTGTGAACGGGGCATGAAACTCAAACTCTGACGGGTTACTGTGGAACGCAGTGGCGGACACAATGGAAGGACCGGTATCGATGGATGGGATAGAATTCATATCCTACCGTGTGTTCCAACAGTAGATGTGTGCTAAAAACAAACCTGAGTTTCAAGCCGATAAAATGCAACGTGATCCTTCGAACTGATGTTAACTAAACAATGCATCGTTGTGAATTTGTGATTTTAAGCTTCAACGGTCCTCAAATTGGATTCGGATAATCCAAGAAGCCTTTATATGTGAATATATTCTGAAGTTGACAATTTGGCCGAGTTTTTTTTTTTTAAAATATACTCTCTCGGTTCTTTTTTCTATCATTCCGACAGTGCTCTGTCAGTTTATTCTTAGTTCATCCGTTGATTTGAAACGTCATCATTTGGTGAACACATGGAGCAATTGTTTGGTTCACAAGCTCAATGAAGTATACTCCGCTGGAGACTATGATTGAACATAGAGAATCAAAATCTAAACGAGAAAAACAGAATCAGATGCTCAGCTCCTTTGCGGGCTCTACCTTTCGTGAATGGAGGTCACTGCTTTGAGCATTCGCTTTCACGAGAAACAAAGAACAAATATACTGATTCCAGAACTGGTGTGTTTGTGATTCTCATTCAGTGGCACATCTTTTAACTCCTCCCATGTCTGCTTATTAGACCTCTTTGTGGTTGATCGCACGTGCTGGGTAAAATGTCCAGGAATCCGAGTAATAAAAGTATCAATTTTCTGGGGAAACGTATAACGAATTTGGATTTTCACAATAAAAATGTGGATCAGAATATTCCTCACTAAATATTATGGCTCCAAACGGGACAAGAAAATTCCGTTCTGTTTGCTTTTCGTTTTTGTATTTGACTTCAGACGGAAAATAAAAAGGGAGCGGACGGAAACCGGATAAATGAAAATGGAAATAGGATCAGAAACGGTTTAGTGTTTTTTCGTCTGTTTCTTTATTCCGTTTTTAGTCGGGATGATCCCCTTTTTACTACCGTTCTAAACATAGCTTTATGTTTGTACCCACAGCATCATTTTCAAATAATTTCTACAGTATGGTAAAAGAAACTTGGCATCCTTCCCTCCCCTGCCTATCTCAATTGTCACAGCTCTCCCCTCTAGGTGTACTTGCTTCACCACGTCCGCCATCCTTCTTCACAGCGTCTCCAGTTCTTCAGAACTGAAAGGCTGAGGTCGCCTGCAGGGTTGTCTCTCGCCGCTCGAACCGTTCACCACCGCGGTCGCGGATTGGCGGGGCCAGTAGTGCCGCGGCGGCTGGAGCGAGAAGATGTTGTGGAACCGCGGCCGCACCCTGAGCGCCACCGAGTCGCACAACAGGAGGTAATTCTCGCTCACCGACGAGCCCCGCCCTTCGATCTATAAATACTGTTCCTACACAGTACACACGCAAGTGCACAGGCGGCCATTCCTGGTTGGAACTTGGAACGGAGCGGCGAGGTGCAGGCGGACAAAAATCTCGTGATCGTTTTTACCTGTGCGTGCACTGCTTGGACAGGTCCGATTCCCTGAACCCTTCTTCTGGTCCAGCAAAATGCGGCCGCCCACGTCACGTGCTCGGGCGAATCTTGCTGTGACTACGTTGGGTTCGTGTACGGTTGCACGATTAGTTCCATTTACGCTTGCTGGAGACGTTGCATGACCGGAGAAGGTCCAGGCGTCCGGTGCCGACCGTGGGGTTCCCCCTTCCAGTAAGTACGCGTACGGCGCCCTGTACGTCCAGTTCACCATCGTGTTCCCCTCCTTGATCTCCCGTCGCAGCGCTTCCCACGGCTTTATGTTCAGCTCCGGCCTTCCAGAAACCAAAACAGAGCGAGGCATATCGTTCGAAACTCGAAAGACAGAGCACATGTAGCCGTGAAAGGCTAATGCATTGTGCGTATTTACCAACCCCAGAACGAAAACAGTTGGGGAACGCGATGTTTTTTGAATAGGGCGGTGAACGCGGTTTCCAGAGTGGTCTCGCGGCCGCAGTACCGGAACAGAGGCGGCGGACGCGGCTTTCCACCCTTGTTGCCGTCGTCAGCTCGAAAAACGGGCGTGATTGGTTACGCCTTTGGGAAGCTTGGCCGGGGTGAGCCTGGCCAGGGTGAGCCAGGCCTCGGAGAAACAAATCTTAAACTAGAAAATCAAGCGGTGTTGCCGCGTGTAAATTGTTTTCTTGATGTTTCCTGTATGTATAAAATATCTAGTTTTGAAGATTTATATAACAAAAGAAGGGATATATTTTTTAAACAATTATATTTTAGCCAAATTATAATATGTTTCCTATAATATACAAAATATATTATATATGGGTTCTTTGACCACACCTAGGAAATTTTGCGCATATGCATGTTAAGCAAATCTACTGCAGCTGTAAAGATCTCTTACATACAAAACAATTGTGACAACCCGATAAACCAGAGATATTTCATAATCCGAAAGGGTGAATCAAACTACCGCACAAATTGTGCCCCGCAGCACGTATGCAACCTGTCCGGTTTAGGTTGCAAGAAAACCTATCCTCCCTTCGGTGTACAAAATAAATTATTTTGGATAATAATACGGTGTTTAAAATGTAATTTTACCTCTTATTTTTTTATTAAAAAGTGATATATGTGTACTGTTATGAAAGTGTTTTCTAAGATAATCATATGTTTTATTTATTTCTTAACAAATTTAAATTATTTGTAATCTACTCCCTCTGTTTTTAAATTATTGACACCGTTGATTTCAGACATCAACTTTGACTATTCGTCTTATTCAAAAAAGTTTGATTAATATTATATATTTTATTATAATTTAATTTATTATCAAAGTAGTTAGAACTATGATCTATAATTTTACATATTTGAATTAATTTTCAAAATTGATGTTTAAAGTCAAATTGTGTCAATAATTTAAAAACAGAGCGAGTATATTTTTAATATGTGACCAAAACATTGTCAAATGACTTTTTTTATACCAAAGGAGTATCTGTTTGTGTTTAAATCATTTTTGGAGCCATAATGATTTTTAAAAAGTTCCCATTGAACAGAACCTTCGCCTCGTTACCTAGCATGTCGGTTTCAGCTGATTTTGTCTTTGCCTATGCCTTTTTTTTAACAGAAAAAAATGGTGTACTTATCAGAAACAGAAAATTTAACGTAATACTCTAGCTTGCCGGATCGGCAGCAGGGGCAACGTCAGTCATTTGTGTGAGAGTAGGGAGCAGAGAGCCGAGAGCCTGGAGCTGCATCCGATAGCACGGAGCAGGGGCCGGCACCAGGCACCAGATGGCTGGGACCTCGGGGACGGGACCGCGGGGTCTGAGGCGGCAAAGGGGCTGGAGCCGGGCGCCAGGCGCAAGAAGCACGGGGCTCGGGTCTGGGAGCTCAAGGAGATGAGGTCAGCAGCAGAGGACAGCGTCAGAGCTGGGTGCTGACTGCCGAGGACGGAGGCCGGGGCTAGGACGGAGGCGGTGAAGGGGCTGGAGCTGAGTGCCGCCGTGTGAGCGCAAGACTTTCAGCGACGGGTATAGAATCTTCTGGTCCCCGGAGAAATCAATGGCTGGAGCAACAGGAACCGTTGCTCCCTCAATGAATGGACAGGAGAAACCGACCAATCATATTGCGAGAAATCGCACGCGCTTTAATACATGTAGATCCGTTTCTCCGGAAGCGAGAATGATGGGGATTTTTTGCATCGGGCGGGACTGGTCAAGACGCAATACAGGCTACCAAACATCAGCTGCTTGCATGCGTTCAGCCAAGTCTCCGCGCGTGCACCCTTCCAATCACACCTAGGGAGGTCCAGGATGCGGGCGGAGCAGCGGCGGAGCAGCTGCAGGGATGCCTTCGCTGCGCGCTTAACTATTTGGTGCTGCGTTGTGTTTTGCTGCAACAGCCGCAGCTACAGTCATTGAGAGAAATCATTAAGAAAATAGTCAAAGTGTGTTTTTTTATGAGGCCACAAGTCAGTCTTTCTTTTGTGCAACTAGAAGAATCTGTCTCTTAGCGCAGCTCGTTCTTTCTGCATCAGATGTTTTAGCGATTTCTCTTTCATAGATCTTAAGTGCTGCTAATCTTGAGTCTTCTCTCTATGACTTAGATTTTTTTTATACCCACGTTTCTATAGGTTTGTGCTTTTTTTTTTCTAGGGTTTTAGTTTTTCTGGATCTTGGATTAGTTCGGCTCGATTGGCTGAGACAGGGGATTTTTTGGTGTTTTTCGTAAATTTGTGAGGGTTCTCTGCTCTTCAGGTTCTGGAGCCGTCATTCGTGATGATTTTTTACTAATTTCATTTTTCTTCTTTTAAATTTCTCTGGTTTAACAGGAGGGTTCAATGGTTACGTTCACAGGTCTGCTCATATTCTGCGCTCACCATGCGATGCATCATACGAGCTGTGACATGCTAGCCGCAAGCAGCAGCAACCATTCTGTTGTTGGCTGTTAACAGCTGCAGCACAGCGCAGCAAAAACACCTTGCCCCTAGCGCACCATGTCGAGGCACCCCGTGAGCACGGCGACGCAGAATTGGGGGCGTATTCCTGTGCGCGCCCTCCTCGCGCGCAGGGCCGTCACTTCGCAGGGACAAGTGGGGCAATAGAACAGGTATATATATAATAGAAGAAAATATTAAGAGTGAAAATAATAATATTTAGGTTACTCTCAAAAATTTTTTAGTTTGAAAAATAAATAAGTTTGTTATTTGCATATTCTCTCTATCTATTTTTTTTAAATGTATTTACCAAATAGATATTTCTAGAAATTTTATGTTAGACGTATTTTTATGCATTGCCTCAACTAGTGTGTATGGTTGTTTTTCTTCGATGTGATGTTAATTTGCATAGTTATTCCATTGACTGGTTAATTACTCCCATGGAGCTATGGCATGAATAGCTATACTGCTGCATGTCTCTCAACGAAGCATGTTGTTTCAAGTCAATGAGAGCGATGGATATTTAAGTCAAAAAGGTTATCATATTTGAAACTATATCAAATATGACCAAGAAAAATATATAAAAAAAGTATTAAATTTTATGAAATGTTATGAAAAATAGCATTGAAATTATACAGCTAATTAATTACAACTGCAACTATGTAAATTTTAAATTTTAGGACCCATGTATATTTTGCACGGGCCCGAATTTACAGAGATGACCCTGTCGCGCGTGATCCCCTGTGTCGCGCCACAGCCGCAGGTCCTGGTGGATCCACTGTCTCATAAGTAGGCCGGGTAGTCTGGCGTGGCTTCGGCTGTGTCGGGGCAGAAGCAGAGAAAAAGAAAAAGTTAGCCAGTAAGTAATGAAAACTGAGCCTATATAAATAGATTCTCCAGCAAATAATATTTATGATTTTGAATCAAAATAGATTAAGCTTTTGATCTGTTAAATTTAACAATTTTCAGATGACACCTGACTGCAGTTGCTGCTGAGAAAATCCGCTTATGCTTGCTCCCGAGGCCGTGGCCCAAAATGCTTGGTAGCGGCCTAGCGGGCGGTGTCTGATTCTTGTCGTGTCCACGCTGGTGAGCCGTGGCAGACTCGGGTGCGGGTTACCATTCTGCGTTGTTGCCGGGTTGGCGACCGGAGTCACTTGGCACATCATATTTGCAGCTACAAGCGAAGCAATTTACACGAACCTTTTTATTTTAACTCCAGTTGATGATCTGGTATGCAGGTTTCTAGAGTACCAAAAAATGTTGTCACCTTGTCGGTGACCGTACTACTATTCAGCTCGATGGCATTTTTTTTCTGCAGACAGATGGTTGCAGCTCGGCACCTAATCTACCAATATTACGGTTTGTTGGGTTAGGAAGCGTCGAGCCACCTAAACTGAAGATCACTATGTGACCCAACTCAAATAGTGAGAGGATTACGTCACCCAGCCACCCAGGACGTTTGTAGCAACATGGTGACTGGTGCGAGCCGCCGCAATTGGCACGTCAACCTTTTTGATACTGAACGTATGGGCTATCAGAGTCTATGGTTCAGACCAACGATCCAAACTAAACGGACGACCAAATGCCCCGGAACCCACGACAGTATTTGGTGTATGAGTACTGTTCTTTTTTTTAAATCCCCAGCAACTGTTATTTGGTGAGAGTGCGATACTATAAGTTTGTGCTGGTGTCTCCCACACCGGCTCATTGGCTCATTTGCAGCGGCTTAATTACACGTTGAGATCCAAGCGACAGACTGTACTTACATTCCTGCGCCTGCCTTTCTTCCTCCTGGATATGGCGCCGCAGGTACGGCTCGGTTAATCGATTGCATACCTCGACGAATCAAAGCCTATCCTTCTTCAAACTGTTCCTTGATGGGCTTTTAATTGTTTGGCTGTGAAATGGCAGCAGAAGGTGGTCTTGAAGGTCTCCTCCATGAGTGACGAGAAAGTGAAGCAGAAGGCGATGGAATCCGTTGCAGATATATACGGTAAGGGGTAAATTGTCAGTCCTTCCTCCCTTTCTCGTTTCAGCTTTTCTGCATCCGTATGTGTCGCCACCATGCAGCTGATGATGATGGTTTGATTTCAACCTCTACCATGAAACTAACCCTATCTTCATCCGTATACGATGACACTCTGACCTTTCGTTTGACTCATCGTTCATGTGACCTTGAACATGTAGGGATTGATTCGATAGCCGCTGATCATAAGGACCAAAAGATGACGGTAATAGGTGACATGGACACTGTTTGCATCGCCAAGAAGTTGAAGAAGTTTGGGAGGGTCGATGTGCTCTCGGTTGGGCCGGCCAAGGAAGAGAAGAAGGACGACAAGAAAGAGGGGAAGAAGTGATCGCAGTCCAGTAGTTTCATATCATAACTTCATAATAAAGATCTCTCCTTTCATCACCATACTAGCCCATCAATCCGTAAGCCTAGTACTAGCTTGCCGATCAAGCTCATGTATGTTGTACTCATTCTATTTCTTTCTTTTCTGGAAGGAACACATTCTTTTTTTTTCTTTTCTTTTATCATCTCTATTGCGCTGCACCAATTTTTTTTTTTTTGCATTAGTACTTTTGCCTACTATAATACGTAACAGAACTGCAAATCTATGTATTAAGAAGAAAATATGTACAGCCTATGCATTATTTTCTATTTATCACTACCCTTGATCTTTTCTACAGAGATATGAGCACTTTTTCTGAAAATATTGTAGGAGCGCTGCCATTTCTCAAAGATTAGAGAAATTACAGACTAAGATTGCAATCTATGAAAAACAACACAGGCACTGTTTGGACAGAAAAAATACTGGCATGTGCTTCTTCCATGGGCCTACATGAGCTTTGAGTTTTGATCAGAATATTTACTGGGTCAGATTCAGGCCCATATAATTAATGTGAATTCAATATTGGGCTGGGCCTGTATGGGCTAGAAGTCAAATAACACGAAGGATAATATCAAGTTTAGTATAAGCTGTAGCTTTATGAGCTCCGAAAATCTAACATGCATAAAAAATGGACATAATTATTCACACCAAAGACAATTGTTCACGCTAACTCTTTGATTGTTTAGAAACGCAGAGTAAGCATACTGTTCGCCATGTCACCCTGATAGGACACCAGCACATTTTGTGTAGGGACGCAGTGTACTTTGTTTACTGTAAAGCGCAAGGCAGCACTTCGTCAGATTTTTTGATAAACACGAATCTGCTATCATGGCACTGTGATTGTTTGCAAATATCTTGTTTAAAGGAAGAAAGAAACCACTGGGGCCTCCGAGTCTAAAAAATGAAATATGAAAACTTTGGCCACCAGGTGAAAATGACAGATACTGTCCATATATTCAGTATTGCTTACAGGTGCAGCTGGTTCTTATGCTTTCTCCCAGTGGGATGCAAAAACACAACTGTTAATAAGACTGCTTACAAGCGAGCTATTTCTTCATTTGTTTTCATCATGATATGCTAAGTATTACTACTACTATTTTAAGCTTACTAGAATTACGGAAGGTAAACTTTGTCCCAGTTAAAATTTCAGGTGCACTGTTCTTAAGCGGTGTCAGCTTCAGAGAATTCTAGGTCGATTTGAACTTTCCAGTGGGACCAATCGAGGATAACCAGCACAAAGCATCCCGCAATACACCTTCGCTTTGATCTTGCGATGATGAAACAGCTCTGATAGGCCATCCCCCAGCTTTTTCCGCGTCTGCTTTGGACTAATTTATGGGACAGCCAACGCCATTCTTCGCCTGTGGTTTCTGAACCGGCCGGTGCCTGTGTTGTCGTGTGTGAGCTTCGTGTCTTGAGTACACTTGCTCAAGGAAACCCTGCGAATGGGACGCAATTTTCATGTTTGATCGCTCCGTGCAAAGGCAAGGGCATCAGGTTTTCCTGACACCTTTGGATACATCATCGATTAACGACTGTAAAAAGGAAAGTTGGAAAATCCGCATGCAGCGAACATTTCCTAGATTCGGGCCCGGTGTAAATCGTGAACATGATCGCCATCCCTCTGACCGAAAAGATCCTAATCCCGTTAAGAAAGGGACAAAAGCAAAGCTGGGAAAATGCCCCTCACCTGGTCACAGTTACTAATCTCAAGAACGTGAGCAACAAGGTAGTCGTTTAGGCATGATACGCTTCAGAGATGTGAACCTGTAAGCACTGAACAGCAATCTCTGCACTATTTGCCCAGATTTCTGTCAAGGGAAGTCTACCTGTTGGAGGCTTCGTTCCAACCTGAATCACCGGAAATTGACCTGTCTTTAAACCTGCGTGTAGTATATAATATGCTCAGTATGCATTCAAGTCTTGTTTAATCGTAGTCCGTACTCCTACGTTGTTGGCTGCAACTATTCTGATTTCTGAACGAGTTCTGGTTGGCAGAATCTCCGGCAATACATTACTACGAAGATCTGGCACTGTGAATGATGCAAGTCCAGGTGTCTTGGCGCACAACCCATCATCCTCCAGATCATCGCTCCATCTGTCAACCTTCGCCAGAACATAGAAAAAAGAAACAGAGAATCCTTTTCAAGAGAAAGTAAGACACGATTCGTTCCACTCACGGAAAAGTAAATTTTTTAAGCATCGTGCAGCCATCAACCAGAGCGATCGCAGGACGGTTGAGAAACGGAGAATAAAATCTCCGGAAGGCACCGGTACAGGCTGCCTGGGCCAGGTGGTGCCGGAAAACAACCTTCTTCCTGCATCCCTTGACTCCAGAGCGGATTTATAAGGCCGGCCGGAGAAGCCAGCAATTGTAGGTGAGAAGCTGACAGGGATTTGGACTTCGGACGCATGTGATCGATCGATCGAGGCGGAACGAATCCCAAACGCGGGCGGAGCTTGTGGCTGCAACGCTTGCAGCGTATCGGCCTTTGGGAGTAGGATACTGTTAAGCTGGATGACACCGCATCAGCCTGTAAAAGCAATCGCAGTGGAGGGAGGGATGGGCAACGGGATTGGTGGATTGCCGACAGGCGTCGCTTTCGGGCCACGATGTCCCGCGACGCATCCGACGCGCCGGACTGGCCCGCGAAGATGGGGACGGGGGATTTTTAGAGGCCTGGCTGCGTGCCACTTGCCTGCTTCATTATCAGTGGCCGTCGACGCGAAATCCCAAACTGAGGAGATATCTCTTCAGCTCTGATTCGACGCGATTGCTCGCTAATTTCGTCGACGATACGGCGAGAGATTCGATACGTAATAAGCTGCGAAGGAGATGCTCGTCGTTTAAGTGAGATTCACTTGCTGCAACGCGTTACTCTGTTGCCGGTTAGCAATAATTGAAGCGCATCGATCGCGTCGCCGTGGCCGCACTCACCGGACACCAGCAGAGCACCCTCTGTTCTTGTCCATTTGTCCGCTGAATGATTGTCCAGCGAGCACAGGAAGGACCTTTGGTTTAGAGCGAGGGACAGGATTTAGTTGGCCAGCTGTTCTGTGACTTGGCAACAACGACGCAGCAACCGGAATCGAACTTTGCTCCACCACCTGAGAGCTTTGCTGTATTATGAGCACTCTTCCCGTCATAATGCGAGCATTCTTCTCAGTCCAAGGCAACTAACCGAGCCCCGGCCGTGGTCCATGTCGATCGGCGCGGGCGGTTAGCGTGGAAACCGCCCCAAACAGCGCGTCTTCCCGTGCCGAAAGCGCCTCGGGGTACACTTGTTGGCCGCAGCGTCCGGACACATGGGCGAACGCACGCGCGACCCCGCTCCGCGTCAGCGGGGAACGCATCTGCGGACGGCCCAATAGCGAACGCGGCGCGCGAGGAAGGGATGAAAGGATGGCGCTTGGCCGCCCACGCCTAACCACGTCGCCGTCCACATTTGATACCGTGTTCAACCCGCGTGTCGCCGTGTTTACGATTGCGGGGCCGGCTTTAGCCCGTGCGCTCTGCATCATCCCGCCGCATGCTTGGCCGTGGGGGTTTGATGGCAGGGAACGTTGAGCGAGACGCGCGCCGTGCAACGGACACCAGAGTCGCCGCGTTCACGGGATCCGAGCTGCCCCCGGTGCCGCGCGGCGCTGGGGCGCGTGGCCACCACCACGTCGCAGCGCAACCGCGCTGGCCACGCCAGGGCCGCCGTCACCGTATGCGCCCATGGGTGCCTTGCCGGCTCGCCTTTAACGTCGCTGACGACGCGGGCGCGCTCCTCCATCCGATCTCGGCCACTTGGTCCGGATATCGACATTCCGAATTTGCTTTCCTGTCCCTTCCAAGCTCCACTATTTGCACAATTACCCATACAGATTACAGCCAGCACACAAAGATAGAGACATTGGATGATTCTAACAATTTTTTTTTTCATATCTTTACAAGCAAAGCGGTAAAGCCATGCTACAGCTAAGTTTTTATTTTTCCGGAGAAAAGACACAAGACGAATCTGCAACAACAACGAAGCACCATCCGGGCTATGAAACCGAGGAAGGAAGCCTACGCTTTATCCCAATTCAGGGGAATACGAGGCATTCTTCTGTCAGAAACAACGCCAGCTTCGTCCAGACAGACAACAACAGTTAAACCGGTTGCTGCTATTAGTACGCGCGGACGCCTAGCCTCCCAGCTCTCCCACGCAAAGCCAAGAACCCCCCAACAACAGCAACAGCTAAGCAAGCAAAGCCCACGCACCAGACAGCAACATGGCCGCGGAGGAGGCTAAGAAGGTGGAGGTGGAGGCGACCAAGGAGCCCGAGCCGGCGGCGCCGGCAACGGCGGAAGCACCGGCTCCGGCACCCGCAGAGCCGGAACCCGAGGCGCCAAAGGAAAAAGACGTCGCCGAGGAGAAGGCCGTCACCCCCTCGCCCGAGCCACCGGCCGACGACTCCAAGGCCCTGGCCATCGTCGAGAGTGAGTGCTACTGCCTTCTCTCTGCTTGGTTAGTTTTTCTCTTGCGCCGGTCACCGTATGGAAAAGGTGATGATGTGTACGTATACTGGGAATCAGGACCAAAATTTCCTCTGTGATTGCTTCGTCTGTGTACTATTGGTAGCAGTACAAGGTACTTGTGGTTTATGGTTTGTTGTTGGCATGATGTTTTTGGTTCTTTTTTTTTGTGAAATCGATATTTTGATTCCAGCTATATTTCGCTGCAAATCATAATCCTTCTTAGGAGATCAAAATTCTCTTTGTTGGTTGCATAATTGAGTTGTTTTGAGCTGTCAAATACACTGTGGGCACCTTTTCTCCTGGTGGAACATGTCTCTGAAACCTCTCTTTGCGCATGAAATAAATTTTATTAGAGTCCTGAATCAACTTCAAATACTCAGGCGACTTTGTGTGAAAATTGTCAATCATGCTAAATATTTCCTTTTGTCGGAATAGTAGTAAGGCTGCAAATCATTGTCCAAGAATAATTTTCAGGTTTTGCAAAAATTAAATCCTCGAGAACACTCTGGGGTGTTTTGCCTCCCTTCTTGAACTCAATCTTGAGGATGACAAGGTTTCTATCTTGGGGTTTAAAAGGGCTAATTGCTTGATTCTTGACACGCAGAATTAACTTGCTTACAATTTCATTGAAACTTCCCTGAATTCCTCACTTTGCCCTGCGCTGTCCCCCTTTTCCATCGTTATCGATCCAGTTTCCTTTTAACACTTCAAAGCTTTGGAGCGGCGACAAAGAGAATCAAACAAGAAAAAAAGAGAATAGCTTTCTATTTGGTGTCAGCTTTTTTCTTTTGAATTATCTGACTGTTCTTACGAGTATCTTCGAGCTGTTTCGACGGACAAAATTCTGATGATTCCTGTCTTTTAAATTGAATATTGATTAAACCATGCCATCAGTACTTTAATTGTGGTATGAAAAATTTACGGAGGTTCTTCTGACAGAGATATAGCTTCATATTGAAACACACAATTTACTACTCCGACTTTAGAGCAGCTGGTCACTTGGTCTGTGTTGCTGTTACGTCTTCAAGGACGTTCACGGATTCCTTGCATAGCTGGGCAAATGATGAAATCATGTGTTTGAAAAGCATTCAGTTTCGCTAATAATTAGATATTCTTAATGGACTATAAACGCTTAACCTTGCCCTGCTTGCTTGGCAATATATGGACAGGGGGAGGGGAGCTATCCCCTCCTTAAACTCTAAAAAAAATTCAGCTCCCCTAATAATTAGATATAATAACAAGTCATGAAATTTGAATGTACGGTACTAATTCTTAAGTAACCAATGAACCATAGATGGGTGACCTAACATGAGCTGGCAAACCTGGTAACTTTCGCTTCCTCTTGTGAGACGCATCTCATTGTGATGTCAACACATCTTTTTCGATCTCTTATCCACTACTTGTGAACGAATACACTGTGCAGGAGCTATCTTCTTTTTTGGAAGGAAGAAATTCTGAAATATGTACTACAACCAGCCCATATTCTAACAACTGTAAATCACAGAACAATATAAACACGAAGATTTGCAGCCACTACTTCTGTGAAAATCATTATGCACTAAGCAGCTGGAGACAAGGTCAACAATCTTGCAAAGATAGCCCATTGGATTCTCCGAGTAGGCATAGTATGTCATCATTTGGTAATTCCTTTCCGGAAAGAGCTGGAGTACGTCCCTTTCCTTTTCTAGCTGGAGTACTAGTCAAACGAGAACAAGGGAACTATACTATGCAATATTATTTGTGCAGAGGTTTTCTAATCAGCAGTTGCACAAGTAAACATGTGGAATATTATGGATGTGGTGATCTATCCAATTATTTTAACTGTTTTCACAAGTAGAGCTTTTATGCTCCAGCAAAGATGGAAGCATGGTAATAATATTGCTTTCCAGATATAAATAGGTTACAAGAAATCATCAATTAATTTTTCGTAAAATGAAGCTTTTTTCAGCAAGTATTGATCGTTAGTCATGGATGTAAATTATGCAGAAAAGCAAACATTCCTACGTATCAGTATTACTCATGAAGATTTCGCCATTTTTTTTTTGCTTTACAGAGGTTGCAGATGAACCTGCTGCTGAGAAGCCTGTAGATGAGAAGAAAGAGGGCTCGCATGACAGAGGTATGTATCTCTTACTTCCATATTTTCATGTACTGTAAGTACAACTACTAACAACATAAAACCTGGACTCCAGATATCGCTCTTGCAAGGGTGGAAACAGAGAAGAGGAACTCTTTGATCAAAGCATGGGAGGAGAATGAGAAGACTAAAGCGGAAAACAAGTATGTATCCGTCACAATAGATGTTCATGTTGCCAATGCGTTCTTCGGTTATTTGTAACAACTTGTTTCATACATGGAGTCTGAAACTCTGTACAGCTTGCTATAAATGTTATTTCTAGCATTGCTCTCAGGACAGTGAGGACATATGAATGAATCCTATTTAATTCGAACAAAATAATGAGAAAATATTTAACTCTATGATACAAGAATATGTAAGTGGGACATTATAATTTATTTTTTATTCGAACGATATGTAGGGAAAAAATGAAATTGGGATGAAAGAGTTTGTAACAAGTCATTACATTTACCACCAGAACTTTTATTCTTAAAAGCAAGAAGTTGATACATTTTTTTTCTTCGCTAAGTGATGTGGAAATTCCTAACTTGAATCGATTGGCTCAATTCTCACAGGGCTGCCAAGAAATTATCTGCTATACTTTCGTGGGAGAATACAAAGAAGGCGAACATAGAAGCTGAACTGAAGAAGATCGAGGTAATTTTGTTCTGTCCCAATTTTGCTTCTTTGGAGGATAGACTCGGTATGCCTATTTATGAGTGAGTAGTAACATTTATAGACATTTCTCTTATGGAGAAATCTATACTTGACTCACCATTAGCTGTAATGGACCAAAAGGTTAGATTGAATAGCGTTATGTAAGACACACTGAAAAATATGCCATGGTGTGATTCAAATGTTATACGATTTACACATCCAGGAGCAATTAGAGAAGAAGAAGGCTGAATACGCAGAGAAGATGAAGAACAAGGCTGCAATAATCCACAAGGAAGCAGAAGAGAAGAGAGCAATGGTGGAGGCAAAGCGTGGCGAGGAAGTCCTGAAGGCCGAGGAGATGGCCGCGAAATACCGTGCCACCGGCCACACTCCGAAGAAAATGATCGGGTGCTTCGGAGCCTAAGAAACGTCTTTACTAAGTCACTCCATGCAAATTTGAAGCTTTTCATCCGTGGTTGCGTCCTCCTTTCACCGTATCAAAAAGTGTGTAGTGTGTCTTCGGTGCAAGGAAACCGTCCCTGGTGTGTAAAGTCTAGGTTTGCTGTATATACACATATTTTACTTCCAAGACAGAAGTTTGGTGGTGTACATCTTGGTGCTTGGACAAGCAACATTCTTATGTGTAGTTAAGAAGTCGCATTGATGTCGTCGTCGTCGTTGTTGTTGACATTTAAGCAGACATTTTGTTCTTCGCATCCTCCTGGTTTTGTTTCTTCCTTCCGTTGTTGCTTACTGCATTTCCGTTTCGTTTCTGTGTGCGTCTGTCTTGTTCTAACAACCTGAATTGCAGATCCTTCCATTGTTTCTATGTAGCTGGTGGACAATACTCTCTCCGTTCCAAAATACATTACAAAATATAATCATTTTTAGTTTTAGTTAAAATCAATTTTTTTTATCACTTTGATCACTAATAATATATAACTAATAATATTTTATCATATAAAAATTATATTTTTTTAGATTTATCATAAAATAAATTTTTATAAAGAATATATTTTTACATTAAAAATTATGTAATTTGCTAGATATTATTAAGTAAAAGGTAAAATAGTTTGACTTTATTTAAACTTAAAAATGTTTATATTTTAAAATAAAAGGAGTATAAAACAAGACAATTGCGGACAAGTCATAGGGGAACTGTGAACAACTACTTTGTATTGCAGGAAATATTGTGAAACTTATGGATAGTAGTGGAAGTATAATGATATTGCAAGCGACGAAAGGCGCCTCGTCAGTCGTCACCGGCTCACCGCTGAGGACAGAGGTCTCCCAGGAGACGAACGAAAGTACTGGGTGCATTACTGGGCTGCATTGCTGCCTGGGTGGGCCGAATTGTACTTTGTAGGCTGAACGTTGACATTATTACTCCATAAATTATGGGCTGAACTAATTTCGACACAAACAATACTATCGTGTACCAATTCTTCACCTTTTATTATTATTACTGTAGCATTTGAAATGAGTGACCAGTCAAATCACCGGCTGTATATAGAATTACTCTCTTTTTCCCCAATTACTTGTCAGTTCACAAGTTTTTCTCTTTTATTTGTCATTTTCGCTTTTTAATACACTTTTCTTTATCTGCAATATATCTTTTATCTCTATCTCTCTTCTTTTCGTTTTCAGCGTATCTAACTTTTTCGTCATAGTTAGGCCTCGTTTAGAACGGATGAAATCTTTTTTTTTGCATTTTTTCATATAAAATTAAACTAATTTATATAAAATTTTTGCATTCAAAACGAGATTTTAGTTTCCGTGTCTATGGCTGTCTATGGCTAAAACGACAAAGAAAGTGGAGTACAATATTACTCCTACTATTACATCACCGACCGGTAGACAGTGATCCGAGCGGCAGGCCTGCCGGTCCTGGCGTCCTGCTGATGAAACCACAGGCAGATGCTGGCCGAATGCACATTTTTCCCCCGTTTCAGTCAGAGTCAATTATACAGCCGACGGCAATAAATGTTCTCGCCGTGCCGGTCCCAGCATCTACAGTCCGGGTGGGTCGGAGACGGCGAGGAAATGGATCAGAGGACAGAGCCAATCCACTCCGCTGCTGGGGTCGTGGTCGTGGACGGCCGGCCGGGACCCCTCTCGTCGTCGCCAGGCCGTGGACCGGGGCTTGGTGAAGGATTCTCACCGCCGAAAGTGAAATTTGAAACTCTAAAATTGCGGGAAACAGAACAGGTAAAAGCCGGGACCCATCACCCATGCATGAGATGTGCTCCAGGCGAGCGAGAAGACGACGGCACAGATCCTGAATCTTCGGGGGCGTCCCGTACAAGTACGTGCAATTAGTTTACTGGCGGCACCTGATGGTTGAATTCAGTGGCGCATGCTTACTGGTGGCCATTTACCCGCTAACAGTGAGGTTTATAGGCGGCGAAATTTGTTCAGGATCGATCTGAGAAGAATTCAAGCATGGTCGAAACTCAAAATGACGCCCAGTTTATCAACTTTACATTCACGCACAGCCAATTTTTACAGCCCGATATGCGTTACGAGTCGTGTGGCATAGACGCATGGAGACCACGCACGACAGGGACGCATGCATGTGCGCGTAAATCGTAGGCTCTGGTACTACTCCTACGTCTACGATGATGGAATTCCAGAAGAACAATCAGTGAATCAGGAACGAACGGAAAGTTCAGTTGGTGCAATAGGAGTATTAATTGAAAGAAGGAACGGTGCGTAGCAAACCGGTCGAATCTAGAACGGTCCAAGGCCCGAGCTACAGTATGCTCCTTCAAGTCCCTAGTGGAGTGTATCGTGGTGTGTTTCTCTCTGTCACCTTACGCGCACCAACCGCGCGTGCATGGATGCATGGCCTAGCGTGGCGCCGCCAACGACTGGACCGACCTTTGCATGCCGGCCACAACACATGGATGCGCCCCCATGCAGCATCGTGTGGTACCCGTAGTGCTAAATAACTGGCGGCCTATTCCAGGATTTTTCTTATAATTTATACTCGTAATTCTGTGTGGTGGGGATATAGGATAACGTGGTCTCGCAAACATCCTACTGAAAGACATCAAAGCTTCTAGGAGAGAAGAACCAGGTGCCTCACCTTTAGGCAATTTTCAATCAGAAGTGTGCTGTTAACAAAGAGAATTTGCATCGGACCGTCGCGGTAGTGGACCAGGGCGCTTGAACCTAGCTAGCTAATGCCACAATTAGAATAAATTCTAATAGTTGGAAATTGAAAATGGTGATTTATTTTGTCGGTTGCGGTAAGATAATTAACAAATGGAGTAGACATGAATGAAGTAGTAGTACTATTAAATTTGTGGACATCATCATGCAACACAAAGAAAGACTCACATACATAGAACGGAGGGAGTAGTCATAACCTTATTCAAAATGTGGTTCCAAGTTTTACATGCAAATTTGATGGCGCACTATATATAGCAATGACGTAAAGCGATTGCAAAGTGTGTGAAGCCATGATACGAGGTGGAGACATGCGGCTAGGAGCAAAAAAGAGTCATGTGCAGGGTCGCAATCTGCCTGAGCTAAATTTTTCTAGTCGTGACTAGTGTATCTCACTGCACGAGGTTCGCGGTCACGAAGACCTGCTAGTTCGATTGGAGAGTGCATGCATCGCCGTGAAGTGCACGCATGGCTTTCCGACCTTCCTCGCTCACGCTTGTACAAGATCGAATTCTGAACCACGTTACCCGGAGCTTGCCCACAGGTCGCGTTATACAGAAAACACGCGCAAGTGTATTAGTTCTACGGACTACGGGGCAGAGCGGCAGAGGAAGGCAAGATTAGACAACATCCACCAGAGTATTGTTACGTACAACAGCAGCCAGGCAATCGTCTAGAGCAGTCGAAAAAACTTAATTGCCCTACGCAGATATGCCTAGTAGTACACGGGCACACATAGTACTCCTGCATGCATCTACTAGCTGTGTACATGTACGTACAATACTACGACACGCCATTGTACCACGAAGGAGGCAAACTCCTCGTGACGAATGTGCATGGCGTCTCTGTATACATATGTACGTACGCGTACGCTTCAAAACATGCGAAGTGCTGTTTAAGTCCGACACACTCCGGTGGATCGAGAGCTCAAGGAGCACTAGGCTAGCTAGTTATTCGAATGGCGCGAACAGTGCTGCCCCGGCGAGCAAGTCGGCCGCCGGGAACACCGCGAACGCGCCGAGCCGGCCTTGCAACAGAGCGAATTCCTCGACCGCCAGATCCAGGAACGCCTGGTACTCGTCCGCCATCGTCGACGCGGCCCCGTTGTTGGTCATCGAGGACTCGTCCCCGTGCGCGTGCGGCGCCGGCGGCGGGGCGATCGCATTCGCCTGCGGCGGCGGGTCCGGGCCTTGCCCGTGCACGGCTGCGCCGCGGAAGGACTCCCCGACCTCGGAGTTCCAGAGGCGCAGGAAGATGTCGGGCCCCGCCGCGTGCTCGGCCGCGGACGACGACGAGGACGCGGTGGCGGAGGTCGTCGTGGTGGTCGAGCACGAGAGGAGGGACAGGCGCGCCTCGGCCTCGAGGCGGGCCGTCTCCCACTGGGCCATGTGGCGCGCAGCGGATGACGAGGCCGACGCGGCCAGCAGGGCGTCCTCGCCGTGCGACTCCTGGCGGAGCTGCTTCTTCAGGTGCGTGTTCCAGTAGTTCTTGATCTCGTTGTCCGTCCGCCCCGGCAGCTGCGCGGCGATCATGGACCACCTGGGATCACGCACGACGATCCAACGTAAGCAAACACGGCATCGTGGCGTGGCGTGAGTCGATTCCAGTTCTACTACTCCTACCTACTGCATCAGTAGTTGTATTCAGGTGTTCGTTAGCCGTTACTGTACATAAATGCGCGTGATGAGTGTGCTACTGAGAGTGCAGTCACTGTAACCATGAATGTAAAGATTGCTTTGACCATGGACAATATGCGCGTACGCATGCATGCTGCCATGAATTACTCATGTACAGAGCGACGAGGCATGCAAGCTAATGGTGGTCGAGTACTCACTTGTTGCCGACGATGCCGTGGAGCTGGAGGATGGTGTTGTGCTCCTCGGTGGTGAAGGGGCCGCGCTTGATGTCCGGGCGCAGGTAGTTTGTCCACCGCAGCCGGCAGCTCTTGCCGCACCGGTTCAACCCTGACCAACACCAGGTCACCAGCTCGCCTCAGCCCCAGATCGACGAGACATGAGTGAAAATGGCGCGATCGATCGAACTTACCGGCGAGCTTGGGGAGCAGGCGCCAGTTGCCGGACCCATTGGCCTGGACGTAGTCGACGAGAAGCTTGTCCTCCTCCGGCGCCCACGGCCCCTTCTTGACGCCCTTGCCGTCGCAGCACGGCGTCCTCCCCATTATGACCTTCGGCTTCCGAAACGGACCGTTCCGGTAACTTTGCCCCTCCGATGGCGTCCGGCGACGCAGGACCGGAACGAAGGGGGAGTGAGCTGAATGAGTAGCCATAAATGCGCAGGCGCCATATTTATAGGCCGAGGATGATCCGGTGGCATTAAATGCCGCGGATTTTCACCTGCTGCAACAACGAGAGCTGGGGGAGGAAGGCGAAGGCACCATCAATTATGAGGGGAGTCGCGCAGACGCATGCATTTAATAGGGGCGAGGGGAACTCATGCAAGTACGCCGAGGGGTTCAGAGGGACTTGAATGCGGTAGGGGACTACTGGTTGTCTGTTGTTGCACGTCGTGGAGCTGCCTTCCTACCGATACGAGAAATAACCCGCGCGGCCAATCAGTGATCCATTTTACTCTTGGCTGTGGTTGCTAGTATTAACTTTTAAAATTAATTTTAATAATTTATTTTTTAAAACGTCAATTTAAATAAGTAAATTTATCGATAATAATTCAAATATAAAATAAATTATAATAAATATATAACATATAAATTTTTTATGTAAGATAAAAATTTTAAAAAATGTTAGAAGTAGAGTAAATATGATATTCCCTCGTCCATAATTATAATTCATTCTAGCATTTAAATTTTGTTATCAAGTATATGTCACTCTCTCTTTTCAACTCATTTTCTCTCTTCTTTGTCTTTTTTTTTTCGTTTTCTGCTCACTATACTTTTACACTTCTCTTTAATTCTATTCTAGTGCACAAAGCTAAAATAACTTATAGTTATTAAGGAGAGAGTATGAATTAAAAAAAGGAAAAAGTCGCCAATTGGCGGGGTTACCAAAGGGTGATGACTAAGTGCTTTTACTTTTATATTTTTAAAAAAGCTAGTTAGTGACTAGTTAAAAAAGTAAACTGATAAAATTTAAGTGTTATCTTTTGTGGAGTATATTTTTAGCTTCTAAGTAAAAAAACAAAAAAAAAATAAAAATATGCTTTTCAGCTTTTAGTTTATTTCATCAAAAGCTTGTTTTCAATTTTTTAAAAACAAACTTTTCAAAATCCCGTTTGTTTTAGCTTTTGATTTTTTCGTTTTTTCCATTAGAAAAATTAGTTGAGAAGCTGAACTAAAAACTTAAAAGTCCACTACTATACTATGTGTTTTGGTGGAACCAGTTCGATCCGGTCTTACCGGACGATTGATTTTTATTTTAAATTTTTTTTTAAAAATTTGAAAATTTAAAAAAATTTGAAATACCGAAAATCGGTAAAACTGATAAAACTGATCGGTTAACTGGTGAGTTTTAAATTTTAAATTTTGAAATCTAAAACAAAAAATTGGCCGACTAACTAATGAAACCGGTCAATTTACTGTAACAGTTCGTTAAAATTTTAAAATTTCGATTTAGAACGACTTTCAATCCATTCTTTCAGTTTTTGCGGTTTTCCTGCCGGCGGCCCGGCATGATTTCACCTCAGCTTGGGACTTTTTGCGTTTGAAGATGATTGATCCGGTGTCCAGTGTTGCCGCGCATGTACAGGAGCTGCACAGCAGAAACGCACAGCACAGAGTCAGAGGTGGGCAGGACTGCAGTGCAGTTATTAACTTGGTGACGGGGTGTGGGTAAGGCGAAGGTCGATCGATCATCAGCAGTCAGCAGATGGGACCGAGACGTGAGGCGAAAGTTGAGCGGCCATGAATGAGGTCGTGAGCTCCTCCCCCTTTGGAGGCTGGAGCTGCATCATGCTTGTGCCACGCGGGCGCCGGCTCGCACTTTGGCGCGGGCGCCAGGCGGTACCGGGGAAAACTGGGGAAAGGTCAGGGAGTCGGCGAGGGGCTTGACGATGGCCCATGGGCACGGCCGCCGCTGCAGGCCTGCGTTACCGTGCCGTGGCGGTGGGCGGTGGCCTCGTGGTACAGTATCAAAGCTGGTGAAGGCAGCGCACGGCAACGCGGTGACACAACGGGACAGGAGATCGTGGTTCGTGGGGATGCTTGACATGCGGAGGGCTACTATGCCTACGGTGATAGCCTTGGACTGACGTCTGACGGGACCTTCTGCGCCTTGCCTCTGTCTTGTCTGCTGGTGTACCGCCGTCCCCGATCGTGATCGGCGAGACTGGCTCTGTGGCTTTGAGGTGCAATGTTACGGTAAGGCGTGCAACTCCGAGATTACAGTACTGGCATGAACTTCACTTGGAGAACAAGGATGTCAAAACCAGGCCAAACTTATCACTAAACTAGAAAAAAAATTGGTTTTTAAAATTTAAAAACACAAAACCAATCAAACCGATAAATAAACCCAAAGAACTGGGTGGTTTTCAACTAAAATTCATTCAAATTTCGAATTTGTAGCCTTTTTTACTTAGCTTGACTAGTTTTTCATCCCAAAATAAAAGCACTTATGTTCTCCTGCCTGCCGACACTTTTTCCGTCTCAAAATAGACAGCTCAACAGGGAGGACAAAATAAAATGCATTGAAAAAATAATGAAAATCTCATTCGGTTAAAAAAACACTGGTACTAGTACATAACAAGACTGCCATATCAGAATACATATAGAGAAGTAACTATAAAATGCTGGAGAATGGAAAATGTAACAGTGTCTCGAAGATCTATGGCACGATACTGACAGAACACTTCGCAGCTTGGAGGGAAGGATGGTCTACAGTTTGCGGCAAGGTCACAAGATGGCACCGGGGTTAAAATGTCCTGTAGAAAAAGCTATTTCAAATGTCGTCAAGCACAAAGAGTCTTGACTGATGACTGTGAGTGACCATCTGCACTGACTACAATTTTTAGATGAGCTTTACAGCAAGTTACCAGTGTCACTGAATGCTCCATGCAACTCGGAGTTGAAATGAACACCACGGAAGAATACGGAATTAAACCTGCAGCATAATAAATGAGTCAACCACAGCACCCAAACAAATACGGCTTCAGAAAAGCAAGCAACTGCTTCAAAAGACTGATAACTTACAATTAAAGAGAGTTCTAGTATGGTACGACTATAAGATAGCACAGTATACAGTATACTCACACCAATAGTCTAATACATTTACAGACATGTACTAGAAGATACACGCCAAGCATGTATAAGAAAATTCAAAAGATTCAATAGAAAGCGCATCTACATTCAAGATTGTGCATCTACATTTATAGCCAAACAATTTAAATCCAAGATTGTGCATCTACATTTACAGCAGAAGCAATTTGTCTCCAAGTTGTTTTCTTTATATGAGACTGAAAATGTAGCAGCTTCGTGATACATACATGCACCACAGAGAGGCAGAGAGCAAATAAGGATTTGTACCTTGTGAGCTGATATTTAAAAAAGCTCTTATTACTTCCTTGGAGTTACTCAATCACTATTGGCAATATATTGCCTGATCTATCTGAGGAGGTATTGGTTTTATCTCTGTTCCAAGTTCCTGCTCAATCCGATACAAGTTGAACTGATCCTCGTAGGTGATCAAATTCACAGCCAGACCAAGGTGGCCAAATCTTCCAGATCTACCAACCTGTAAATAATATATCAAGGAAACTTCAAACACAAAACAATGAAGCAACACATCATCCAAGCCACATGCCCAGCATTAATACACAATGAAAATCAGTAGAAATTATAACATGGATAAATAGAACACAGTGACATCTCTAATCCTTTTATTATGTCTACGCAAACACATACAACCACCTTAATAATGCAGTATCTCTCTATGGACAAATTGCGGAATTCGAATAAAAGTTTGAACATCAAATAAAGATTTAATTCATCAATGCATACCCTGTGAAGATATGTTTCTGAGTTCTTGGGGAAATCAAAGTTGATAACAACATTGACAGCTTGGATATCTATTCCCCTAGTAAAAAGATCTGCAATGGAAAAAAAAAAAGAATATTATTAGAAACAATCCAGTTTTCTAGTACAGAAATAACGTCCAAAAAAATATGAAAGAGCACAACAGCTTCGATGCCGTGATATGTTATCGAGAGAAAGATATAACATCAACAATAACAATTGATAATTCTTAGAATATAACTAAGAGAAGTAACTGCAGTTCTGTTCTATTTCAGATTTTAAAGTTTAGGAGTGAAATATACATTATTCTGGGATACAAAATACTGGCACTCAATAATAAAGAAAGGAAGAAATATAAAAGAGAATCCAAAAAGAGGAAATCAATACCTGTACACACAAGGTTCCTACATGCACCATTGCGGAAATCATGGAAAACTCTGTTTCGATGATCTTGCAGCATTTTAGCATGGATGTAGAAGCAAGAGTAACCAAGCTCAGTAATCTTCTTCGCCAACAGTTCAACACGGTTTACGGAGTTACAGAATATTATCGACTGATTTATTTGCAGCTGTATCAAAGAGCAATATATGCATTACCTATGTATGTAAGGTTACAAAAACACATGCTTAGTGTAAAGTAATGGTGTTAGAAAGAGAAGAAACCTTGGAAAAGAGTGTGTTAAGACAATGAACTTTCTGCCTTTCTTCAACAAAAGCATAGAATTGAGTAATTCCCTTAAGTGTAAGTTCATCCATAAGGTTGATAATATAAGGTTTGGGCAGATACTTGTCCTTGAATCCCTTGACAGTCACAGGAAATGTTGCTGAAAACATCAAAATCTGCCGATTGGATGGAAGGTATCGAATCAACTGTTCAATAGAAGGTTGGAACTCAGGAGAAAGAAGCTTGTCCGCCTACAAGGGAAAAGGCATCAATTAGTAACTTATTGTTAACAAAACTTTCACCACAATTCATAACTAATTACTAGTTTTATTCATCTCTTTTTTGCTGCCCTATCATGTGGTGTTTTTAATTCCTAGTCTATTTTGCAGAACTAAATGATATGCATAATACAGCATAGCAATATAGTCCATGTTCAGACTTGGCTATATTTGGTTGCTGTTTTAGGTTTTTTGCAATCATTAGCTGAAATCCTCTGATTGAGTAGCAACATGCAGAGACATAAAAGGCAATATCTTAAACCAATTAAGCTGTGTACACTCAGAACATAGCTAATAAGGAAAATGAAAATGTCAAGACCAAATGTGAACAAATCTTACAAAGTGCAGAAGTTGTAGAACAGAAGGGACTTAGAAAATAAAAGTGTATGTTTTTTTAAGAACAAAAAATAATCTCAAAAGGCAACAAAGCTAACTATGCATACCTCATCCATTATAAGCATCGAGCAATCCTTTAGAATGCAAACACCTTTCTTCGTAAGGTCCAAAATACGACCAGGTGTCCCAACAAGTAAATGAACAGGTTGATAAAGACGGATAATGTCATCCTTCAGGCTGGTTCCTCCTGTAGTCACCATTACTTGAATCTTCAAGTGTTTCCCAAGCTCTTTGCAGACTTGTGAGGTTTGCAAAGCCAACTCCCTTGTGGGAACCAATATGACAACTGGATATGAGAAGCAAAAGTTAAAACTTAAATTGTAACATTAAAAAATGAGCCCAGTGAAGGATAATTCTGGATCTCATATTAGAAATATACCTTGAATAGCATTTTTATCTTGATCAATCTTTTCTAGTGCAGGTATACAAAATGCAGCAGTTTTTCCAGTTCCGTTTTTTGCTCTTGCAAGAATGTCACTTCCAGTTAATGCAATAGGAATGCTTTCCTCTTGGATAGGAGAAGGCCTTTCAAATCCTTTTTCATATATCCCCATAAGCAGTTCACGCTTCAGAAAATAGTCTTCAAATTCATTTCCCTTGGTTGCAGTAACATCCTGCACAAATGATGTTTCAAAGGTAAGCAATAAAAAAAATATTGTATCATGCCACAGTGAGGAATTGAGAAGGCGCACTGCATATAATGGATCAGAATTAACAAATATAAGACAGACTTAGCAGTTAACTCAGTCAATAATGAGCCCTTAAAAAATAAAGTAGATGGCCGATGGATGTGTCCGTAGTAGTGTAGCCACCAGATACAGGGCCATAGAAAATTCTAGTTTCATCCTATGTTTTTAAGGCGGTAAGGCGAGGCGAGGCGAGGCGCCTGGCCCCCTTCCAATTGCCAAGGCGACGCCTAGGCGTTCATAAGGCGAGGTGGGGCGATGCCACACGAATCTGAGAAACAAGGATGCATGCATCCTGGAGGGAAGAAAAAGAAAAGAAAAAAGAAAGACGAAAAGGAAACCTAAAAGGAAAAAGAAGACCCAGCCCAACAACAGCCCAGTAACCTGTTGGGGTTCACGGTAACTCTCACGCACGCATCCAGCACCGCCGCTCTCAAGCTTGCTCTCTCCTCCCTGACGCAGCGACAGCACCGCTGCTTCTCCCTCCCTCCCTCCCTTCCACGCATCAGTTTGCCCTCAGATCTGCCGCTGCCTTTGATCTTTATAGATCGAGCGACACCACAGCAACTGGAGAGGCCACGCCGATCAGCTCCTCGGTGCCAAGGCGATGCTGTATGGGCCAAGGCGGGCAGGACGCCCAGACCGCTGGCTCGCCTGGACGCCAAGGCAACGCCTAGTCATCGCCGTGAAAACCAAGGTTTCATCGCTCAATAGTACTTACTCCCTCCGTCCCTTGTTACTTGTCATCCTAGAGTTCACAAGTTTTCCCTATTTACTTGTCATCCTCGCTTCCCAATACACTTTTCCCTATTCCCAATACATTCACATCTCTATCCCTCTCCTCGTTTTCAGTACATCCTACCTTTTTCACCGTCCTTAATTCCCGCGCTCACACTCAGGATGACAACTAAAAATGGACGGGAGTAGTAGTTAGTCCTCCTTAGGTAGTGTTTTTTGTTTCAGTTTCTACTCCCTCCGTTTCAAATTGCTTGTCATCCTAGCTTTGGGCACAAGAATTAAGGAAAGGTAAAAAGATGGGATGTGCTGAAAATGAGGAGGTGAGAGATAGAGATAGAGATGTATTGGGAATAGAAAAAGGTGCATTGGGAAGTGAGGATGTCAAGTAAATTGGGAAAACTTGAAGAGGCTAGGATGACAAGTAATTTGGGATGGAGGGAGTATCTAGAAACTGGAGAAACCCAAGCAAACGCCAGAACCAGAAAATGTTTCTCAATGAAATGCTCCTCATTTTGCATTGGAAACCAGAAACTAAAAAAATGTTCTTTCACCAAAAAAAAAAAAAAAGACGTACTGCTGACATAGTGAGATGGCATTGTTTCCAATCAACACAACAAGGAATATTATGAAAGCCTATGTATCATCTAAACTTCTAACTTAACTTTTTGTTGAGGACTTTTTTCATGATTAAAAACACAAAAAAATAACCAATTAAATATTTCTACGAAAATAATTATAGCAATTAATATGACAGTCCATGGCAATCATCAGCATCCAGAACTGAAATGGACAAGGGAGGAAGGTTATATAAACTACCTCTGTCCTGTATCGCGTATCTGGAGGTGGAAGCTTCAATTGGCCTTTCCAATCTTGTGAGCTGCAAAAGGATAAAATTTAATGTCTCCCCCCTATGATACAAGTAACATACGTATGTCATGAAGCTAGTGTTCAATCACAGTCATCTCAAATAGAGAAAAGTTTTTGCGTCAAGCTCCAGGAAATCCATGGTACCCACTGTACCATAATATAATGTCACTCTATGATGAGGCATTTTCCAAATTCCAACTAGAAAATCATGTATAACTAATCAGCCCCAGTTACTAACAACAGAACAATCTGGCCGCCTCATGCACATAGTAGTGGCCATCACAGACCACAAACTATCAAATAGCACCTCACAATGCACTTCCAACAGAATCAAATCAATGCAGGAACCGTACATGACTTCTCAGCAATACTAAATTGAGAAGAATAAGAACCATTCTTCACCATTGATAACACCCACATCTACATCCAATATATAACTATGTGGGTTCCATCAGAGTCACAGCAGCAAATAAATTTTATTGACAAAACAAATTCCATATTATTTCCCAAAAGGCGGCTGTGCTTCAAGAAGTAAGGTGTGCCAGAAGACTGCGCATAACTAACGCTTAGACTCTGTAATTCCCCTGGCTAGCACCTTAAGTCATTCTAACTGCCGATTAAGCATCTAGGTTTCAGATTTCGCGCCTAACAAAATTCCCAGACCAAGAACCACATAAACACCTAACCCTACGCAGAAATGCCAAACAAGCTGTGGACATTTCCCATGCTTCTCACCTCGAATCGAAGCCCTCAGCAGGAGGTGCCGCCGTAGGCGCGCTGCCTCCGGCGGCCTCGCCAGTGATCTGGTTCCGTCGAAGCCAGTGCTGCTGCTGTTGGTTGTAGTGCTGCGAGGGATGCGGCTGCCGCTGCACGTACTGCTGGTGGTGCGCCTGGGACGGCGGCAGCGACTGCTCGTGCTGGTGTTGCGGCGGCGGTGGACCACGGCCGTAGTAATTCGGGTTCCCGCCGCGGCCATTCCCTATGCCGGGAAGGTATCTCGCTCTAGGATCCATTACCGCGAAGAGCGCTCAAATCGACGAGAGACCGAGCGCGTTGAGGAGGGATGGGGCTGGCGGAAAGATCGCCCGTAGACCACGCCTCGCCGCGGGGGAATCGAGGTGACGACTGCTCGAATTGGGAAATTTGGCCCCTTTCGAAGAGAGTTCGTGGGTGAGGGAGGGGAAGCAGGAAGAATTTTTACTGAATCCTATTTTTTTTTGCGAAGTTGACTAGGAGTAGTATTTTTTGTAAAATTTTGAAAAAAATTTATAAAATTTCTGCATTTTAAATAGAGCTTAAAGATGAGGATAGGGGCAGTGCTAGTCGACCATCCAGATACATGCCCTTTTTTTTATAAACGGAAGTCGTTTTATACACCGACACGGTAATTGAAAAGTACTTTAACTTTTTTTTTTATAAAAATATTTTTTGAAAATTGAAATATGTATATTTTTATGAAGTTATTTTTCATATAATTTTCACATTTTCAAATATAACAAATAAAAAAATATGTTAATTTATATTTCATATTTGATAAAAAAATATCCAAAATAACTTTCTTTTCAATACTGGAGAGAGTACCTCTTCTGTCATTATTTTAAAAAAAAACTATAATTATATTATCGTAATTATGGCCCAGTGCTACACTTCAATCCGAGATCAACATGTGATCCAACGATACACAGTTACATAAAAAGTACTCTGATGTTTTTCATTAATCATATTATTTAGCTCAAGTTTAAGGTAACTGATGCCATAAGAAAAAAATGGAGGGAGTATACGAGTAGTTTATTGTGAGATTGCGTTCTAAAAGGCTCCAGTCCGTTTTGCGCTGTTCCACAAAATAGGAAACATAAAACCATGCAACTCTCTCTCTCTCTCTTCTATTAACATTCATGTTGTATGTACCGTGCTCTACCAGAGCGTAGTGGATAACAATTAACAATGTTATGCGTAGTGGATAACAATTAATAATGTCATGCTTGAACTCAACGCTGCATCCTTCATGCTATGCTTTACTGCGCACACACTACTTAAAAAAAAAGTTTTATCCGACACTCCCCTCTGGGAGTGCAGACAGTTGATCCTGTGAGAGTGCAAACAATTGATAACTATCAGCCGTTTGCACTATAAAAATTGTAAGTCCCGTCATAAAAACCGGTGGCGCTAATCACTTATTAGCAACCGTCTGCACAAAGGCACATTTTACTGTAGATATTTTCTTAGAACAGCCGCATGCAGTAAAAATATTAGCGCCAGCGGTCCGCTAAGAGAATCGCTTTTCTTTTTATGTAATCGGTACACTTAATAAGTTCGCTTGCACAAATACCGTAGAGTATAAATAAGAGCTCCGATCATCTTATTTCTCGCGAGGCTGGCTGTGTTTTAGAACCTCGCGCGCGCAGCGAGATGAAAATCCAATCAGCGGGGGGGGGGGGGGGAGGTTTTCTTCGCGAATCTTCTTTAGAATCTTATTTTTAGAGTAATCTTTGCTCTCCTCCGATTTATTTCAAAATAAAGTGTGATTTGTATCCTAATTCCTTGATTATTCATTATCTAGGGTTTGTCAAGGTTTTGCCACTTTAGTTGATTTATTTTGGCTAAAATTGTTGGAATCTTGTACTTTAAGGTAATCTTTTGCTGCTCCTCTGATTTATTTCAAGATTAAGTGTGATTGGTGCCCTAATTCTTAAATTCCTTATTATCTAAGGGTTTCTCAAGATTTTGTAATTTTAGAAAATTTATATTGGCCAAAATTTAGAATATTTTAATAATTTTTAATCTTCTAAGTTTCCATTCATGTTGTATAAGTCGTAAATTTAAATTTTTGTAATTATTAATTAGCATTTTATTATTTGTAGATAATATGTAATTAGTATTCTATTTAATTAAATCCATAAAATTATGCGTAGGTTGAAATAAAGAATGGATCGAGCATGAATGTACAATGCACCAAGACCTTCTCCTGAGTTTCTTTAAAATATTTTTTTATTTGTCGAGGCCGCCAAGAATCATGTTAAGAGAGAAAAGAGAAATAAGATATTTTTTTTATGTATTGATTGCGTCAACGCCATTACCTGGCCAAATACTTTAGTGATCCAAACACACTTGATCAATAGAGATTTTGTAAAAAACTACACCATATGGACCGTACATGGGAAAAAAGATATGTCTCAAGTGGATTGTTCAGATGCTGTGGAAGTTGGATGCAACACCGATCATCCTAGTATAGATCTTGATACTGTGGATCATGATGATGACAACGATGATAAAAAAAATGATATTCTGTTTGACTTTGAAGAGATGTTACGTCACGTTGAACCGCAAGTGCTAACATCTATGAGGGTTGAGAGAGATCTACATAATATGGATGTTTTGGAGAAGGCATCGAATGACTTTTTGTATGAGAAATCAAAGAGATGTGATAAAGAGTATACGATGTTGCATGCTGTGCTTGAACTTCTAAAGTTAAAAGCCAGCAGTGGATGGTCTGATAGTAGCTTCACAGAGCTTTTGAGTGTGCTAGCAAAAATACTTCTAAACCCAAACAAGATGCCAACCACCACTTATACAGCTGAGAAGCTTATATGTCCATTGTCGCTAGGTGTGAAAAAAATACATGCGTGTCCAAACCACTGTGTGTTGTATCGCAAAGAGTATGAATTTATGAAAAAATATCCGATATGTGGCATCAGTCGATACAAAAAGTTAAAACCATATATACCCTAGCAATTTGAACAAAAGAGTACAGAAAAAGAATAACTCTATCGTTTCTGAGATTGATGATGACAATGGTTCCAACGAGTTGAGTGGAAAGAGAAAGATTCCTTCTTTGGTCATGTGATACCTTCCTGTGATTGATCGCTTGAAGCATCTGTTCTCAAATCCTAAAGATGTTGTACTCATGCGTTAGCATGCTGAGAAGTGCAGGATGAACCCGGGAAAGATTTGACACTTGGCCGATGCAACTCGGTGGAAGAATTTTGATCTTCTTCATCTATAGTTTGCTGAGGAGATTCAAAATTTAAGTTTTGGATTGAGTACGGACGGCATGAATCCATTTGGTGAAAACAGGACCGTACTCAGCACCTGGCCTGTTATTCTAACGATGTACAACCTTCCAACCTGGTTGTGCCACAAATGAAAGTACCTCATGCTATCCATTCTTATCCAAGGTCCAAAATATACTGGCATCGATATTGATGTGTTCCTGAAACTTTTGATGGAGGATATGGCAAAGTTATGGAATGAAGGTGTTCGATTGTGGGATGAGTTTCGACGAGAGTATTTCACTCTACGTGCAATTATATTTGTTACCATCCATGATTACCCAGACCTCTTTACCATATTTGGACAAACAAAAAAGAAGCAAGGATGTGTAGTATGTGTAGATGGAACTGCATTTGTATATCTTACATCATCTAAAAAGTTAGTGTTCATGAGGCATCAAAGGTTCTTAACGAAGCATTACAAATACCGCAAGATGAAGTAACTTTTTGACAACACCATTGAAAAAGATGCTGCTCTGACACCATACACTGGGAACTTATCTTTCAAATGGTAAAGAACGTAACTTTTGTATTTGACAAGGGAACGATCAGGGGGGAAAAAGAGAAAGAAAACCACATCAACAGACGGCACACCGTTCAAGAAGCAATCAATTTTTTAAGTATCTACCATACTAAAAGAACTTAAATGTTTGCTACAGTATTGATTTGATGTACGTTACAAAAAATATGTTTGATAGTATCATTGGAACCTTACTGGACATGTCTAGGAAGACCAAGGATGGCCTGAAATCTCGTAAAGACTTACAACAACTGAATTTGAGGTCTAAGCTTCACCTCGAAGATAGACCTAATGGAAAACATTATCTTACCTCAGCTAGCTACACTCTGACATTGGAGGAGAAGAAGGCATTTTGCAGATGCTTGCATGGAATTACAGTGCCGACGGATTTCTCATCGAACATCAGAAAACTTGTCTCGATGACCGACTTGTCTCTATTTGATTACAACTCTCATGACTGTCATATCATGATGACGGTGTTCCTTGCAATTGCAATAAGGTCAATCAAACCAGTGTATATTAAAGTTGTCATCACAAGACTGTGCTACTTCTTCAATGCAATTTCACAAAAGGAGCTTAATCTTGAAGATCTGAACTTTCTGAAAACGTATATTGTCGAGACTATGTGTCTGCTTGAGATGTGCTTTCCTGCATCTTTTTTTATATGCAAGTACATCTCATGATTCATCTAGTGGATCAGATAAAGGCTTTAGGACCATTATAATTGCATAACATGTTTTCATATGAGAGGTATTTATCAATCTTGAAGGGCTATGTGTGTGATCATACTCATTCAGAGGGTTCAATTATAGAGGGCTACACAACAAAAAAAGTGGTTGAATGTTGTGCAGATTATATAAAAGATGGGAAAAAATAGGTTTACCTATACCGTTGCATGAGGGTAAGTTGTTTGAAAAAAGAAGAATGGGTATGAGAACTTTCGTTGATGAGGGTTACGAATCAGTTCGAGATGCACATTTCAGTATATTGCAACAAATCGCAATAGTTGAGCCATATATCGAGGAACATCTGGATCATCTTCGAAAAGAATATCGAAAACAATAAGATATTTGGATAATGAAAGAGCACAAGCGTCGTTTCGCCACATGGTTAATGGATAAAAATATTCTATATGGGGATACAATAGGGGAGAAAATAATGAAAATGTTAGCTTCAGGGCTGTCAACTTTAGTTATCTCATGGCAGGCATATGATATTAATCGGTACACCTTTTACACTAAAGATAAAGATAAGAGGAGTGTTTACCAAAATAGTGGTATTCGGATTGAAGCTTTCGACCCACAAGGGAATAAAAACACATACTATGGTTTTATAGAAGAAATATGGAAACTTGATTATGGCGACAGGCTGCAGATTCATGTTTTTAGGTGCAAATGGGTCAAACATCCGAATGGAGTGAACATTGACAACTACGGGTTCACACTTGTGGACCTAAATAATGTTGGTCACAAGGATGACCCGTGGGTACTTGCTGATCGTGTTGCACATGTTTCTACGTAGTTGACCCTGCAAATGAAAAAAAAGCACATTATTATTTCAGGAAGGCAAAGAATTATTGGAGTGGAGAATATAAGTGATGATGTTGAGGACTACAATAAATATGATGAGATGACACTTTTTACAAATCCAAAAAATATCAAGCTCGTGGAACGAACCATTGATAAAAATGTGATGCCCTATGTCTGAAGTGATGGCAAAGGAAAAACTGTGTAACGCAATGTACTCTTTATTTATTTTAGATATGGAACCTTTATGTAAGTTAATTATGTAATATTATAAACCTGCTTGTGGATGAAAGGTTGTCTTTTAAACAATTCTGCCATGTTCAGTCTTGGCCTTATGGTCATGCCTACAGCTAACACTACAACTACACTATAAATCCTACAATCAAACTTAAAAGTGGCTAATATTCATTTATTAGCATCAGCGAGCTGAGTCATCGCTGAGCATGCGCCATGAATCTTCGTGAGCCTCCTCCTCTTGAAGTTGTCCTTCAAGCACGCTTGCCTCAGCACCTTGGTCTTCTCGTCCAGCATCAAAGTAGGATTCTCCTCGATCATTGCCTTATTTTCTGCTTCGGTGCCGCGACGTCCCTGCATCTTGGTGCCCTTCTCTATGCCGGCGACTTTCAGGCTCTTGCGATAAGCATCCTCCATTTGAGGCCAGAGAATATTCAAGTCACCTTCAATCTCAGAGAGGGCTTTAAGCTCCTCTGCATTCACAGAAGAACGAAAGCTAGCTCAAAAAAAGTAGCAGCACTCGGGCAATTGAAAGTGGGAAAGGTCAGTGACAGTGGCAGCAGTGTACTTCTTGGTTTTCACTAGTATTACTCCTTAGCACCTTGGTCTTCTCGTCCAACATCAATGCATGATTCTCCTCGATCATCTTTTTGGTCCGCTTCAACATCACCGCTATGGTTCTTGGTTTTCACTTTATTATATTACTCCTCACTTGTTGAGGCCGAGGAAATCATGATGGACCTACGAGCCACTAGCTGTGAGGTAAACATCACCTCACATCTGTGTTGTCAGTCAGCACTACTTAGTTAATTAAATAATATTTCTTGCAGTAAACACTCAGAAGTACAGTTAAATTTTGAGGGAAAAAATATTTGTTGCAGTAAAAAGAAAAATTAAAAAATCCTTAGTACAGGTGGCCAGTACAAAAACCCGCCTGTACTAAATTTAATACCGGCGGGAGCTTAAGAGAACCACCTGGATTCGTTACTTTTTCTGAGTATGTCATTTAATTTAATTAAGAAACTAATAGTGCAGGCGGTTCTTCTTATGGACCGCTTACACTAAGCTTGCTCAGGCGGTTGGTAAAGAGGACCGCTTGCACTGATAAATCTTTCACATAAAATTTTTATTTTTTTTAATATTTTATATGATTTTGTAACCTAATATATATATATATATATATATATATATATATATATGAACTATTGTGTATATATGTATATGGAATTTTTTATAGAATTATAACCAATTGCTTCAATCTCACTTACTTTGAATCCACATCCCATAACTTGTGTAGTGGTTACTAATGCACATGATCACATTAAGCTTGAAAAGATTGAAACCTATCATGAAATTGTATAGCATGGAATGTTCATATCACACTTGGATAAGCAGCTGAAGTTTTTTTTAAATATTTTAGAGCTGAAAAAATAGTAGTTTAATTGAGAAACTAATAGTGTAGGTGGCTGTTAATAAGAACCGCGTGCACTAATCTATTACTGTAGGCGGTTGTTAATGAAAGCCGTCTGCACTAAATTAGTGCAGGCGGTTCCTAAAGAGGTCTGCTTGCACTAGTAAAATTTTCATGTAATTTTTTTAATATACTTATATATGATTATGTAACCTAATTTTTTATTTATATAATGAACTATGGTCTATATATGTATATATTTTTTTTTCACACCATTTTGTAGACTTACCATGAATTTGCTTCAATCTCATTTACTTTGATCCACATCCCATAACTTTGTCTAGTGGTTACTAATGTACATGAACACATTAAAGTTGAACAGATTAAAACATATCATGCAATTGTACAGAATGGAATTTTTATAGAACACTTAGAAATGTTGCTTCAGCTTTAAAAAAGAAAAAATTCAGAGTGAAAAAAATATTTGCTTATTTGAAAATTTGATAGTACAGACGGTGGATATAAACAGCCACCTGCACTAAGTTATTAGTGCAGGCAGTCGCTAGCACCAACCAACTGCACTATGTTCTTAGTGCAGGCGGTGATCCTTAAGGTCCGCGTGCACTAATGTATCACTGCACGCGGTTCCTATGGAGAACCGCCTGCACTAATCTTGGCTATAAATAGAGCGCGACACCGTTTCGAAACCTAAGGCGCGCCAGTTCAAACACACATGCCGACAGGCTACTAAAATTTTCCTTGCGCCGTGCCGTCACCGTCGCTCGTTCGACCCTGCGCTGCCGTCCCCCGTCCGCGCCGTCGTCCCCTTTCCCCGCGCGCGTTGCCGTCCCCGAGCCACCTTTGCAGTCGTTGGACCCCGCACCGTCGTCCCCCGTCCGCGCCGTCGCCCCCTTACCCGCACTTGTCGGCGTCCCCGAGCCACAGTCGCTCGACCCCGCGCCGGTCGTCATCGTCGGTCCCCGTGCCACCATCATCGTACCCGCACCGCCGTCGCCCTACCCCGAGCCGTGCTGCCTTCCGACCCCAAGCCGGCGTTGTCAATGTCCGACCCTTAGCCCTCAAGTTCGGATTCTAAGTGCTGTTAAGCTCGATTACGATTGTATTGGCCTATGTGCTTGAGCGCGTGAAGCTTTAAGCAAGCAAGCGGCAGGCGTGCTCGTTCTTTTATTTAATCTAGCACCAGTGGACTCCATTTCTTTGTTTTTAATCTTTCTATTAGTGTTACTATATGAAAATGTCTAAGTTCGGTTCTATGAAAATGGTGCTCCCTCAGGTTCGGATTCTAAGTGCCATTAAGCTCGATCATGATTGTATTAGCCTATGTGCTTGAGCGCGTGAAGCTTTAAGCAAGCAAGCGGCAGGCATGCTCGTTATTTTATTTAATCTAGGTGGACTCCATTTCTTTGTTTTAATCTTTCTAGTAGTAGTGTTACTATATGAAAATGTCTAAGTTCGGTTGTATCAAAATAGTGCTATTGGTAGATTTGTGCTGAATCAATCTCAATTTAATTCTTAAAATCAAAAGCTAGTACCTAATAATATTGATGAGATTGAGAGCCAATGTGATTCAAATACTAGGGCCCCATTTTGTATTTTGCACTAGGGCCCCAAATACTTAGAGACGGCTCTGGACAAGTCAAAATCTATTTCACAGAGTTATGAACTTTTCCATGCTAATTTTCGGAGCTTGGTTCTTTTGATTGTATTTTCTGGATGTGACGAACAACATTCAATGCTACTAAACAAAATTTACTGATTCAGCTTTCTATGTTAGAATTACAACATAATTAACTAGCTAGCTTTCTATGTTAGAATTGATCTCGGCTCAATCAGTTACATAATGTTTTACGGGGTTTAATATATTTACGTAAATAATAGGGCTGTCTAGCTGAAAGACCAATAAATATTCTGTATTAACCAGTTAGCCTTGACGTTATTTAAAAATTTGCATGAAATGAAATAATATTTTTTTTGCATATAGTGATTCATTTCCTTTTGCAAATGAAAAGGAATTAAAAAAAATTTGGGCTGAAAGAGGTCCAGTATGTTGGGCTTTATGAAATGGAAATCAAGTCAGGCTCTCTAGGGCTAAGTTTGGATGTGGTTCTGTCTTTTTCATTTCATTTGTCATATTGTATTTAGGATGTGGTTGTCTTTTCATTTGTTAGATTGTATAAAGAAGAAACTATGTATGATCTCTTTTCTTCATTAGGAGATGTGAAATTTTTTAAGCAAATCAATTCGAATTTTATAAAATTGTGATATATATATATACATATATATATATATATATATATATATATATATATGATTATCATTTGTCAAATTCATTGTCCTTGAGCAGTACAATAGAAAAAAGGATGATTTCGTAAGCTGATACTGCGGCAAATGATCCAATGTTTGAATGGGAGTCGGGCAACTCGAACGGCAACAAGGACAGTGAAAGCGGAAATAAAAACTCATATAGTAGTCCGAGTGATCCTTCTCCAGTCTCGAGTAGAAATTGAAGACGATCCCAGAGCCCTGACCCTGATTATAATTTAAATGAAGAAGTACGGGTCTAGTAATTCAAAATAATCTTAACAATTCTTTTTACATATCTTACCCCTAACTATTAACCTTGTCAAATTTTCATCATATGTTTCTGCTCGTCAAACATCTATCCACACTGAGGAACAACGCCAAGAAGCTCCCTCTACCCCACTATCAACTAGTGACTCAGAGAGTGGAATTAAACATAAAAGAGGGGAGCGAGGCAAAAATAAGATGTCGAAGGGTATCTATTACCTAACACGAGTGAGTGCAACAGGAGCTCCTCTTGGTCCTCAAGATGCATGCCGAAAGTATCTTTTTTTTATTTACAGAAACTTAATGTCGGTCACGAATAGCCTTGGGAAAGAGACATGGAGCGTACAAGAGTTGACTCCGTCCGATCTATGTCACTTTATTCATCAAGAGGTTATTCACGAGGATGAAATTTTTTTCTATGAAAAACAATGAATTGTTTTTGTATCCGTATTTATCTTTGTATGATAAGTTTAAGATTATATAGATGTAAAAGTATATGGTTGTATGCTATGTAATATGACATGTGAATAATTGTTTTGTAAGATATTATTGTTTGTTTGTGTTCCCTTTGATGAAATATTAAATTCTATATCTGTTTTGAAACTGTATTTTTGTATAAATTAATTATAAATCTTATATAATATAATTATTAAAAAAAATTGTCAGAAATATACGACAGTCGGTTTTCTTAAGAAGCCAATTGCACTAAGACTTATATAGTGCAAGGTTTTCAAGCTTTTCAGGCTCTGTTTGTTTTAATTTTTCAGGTTGGCTTTTTCAGCTGAAAAGCTAAAACCTAAAAAGCTGAAATAAACAAGGTTTTAAAAAACTGGTTTTTGGAACACTAAAAATCTAACTTTTGAAGAAATGAACTAAAGGTTGAAAAGCTCACCCAGAGCTGTTTTTTTGGCTTTTAGTGTGCAGAGAAATCAAGTATATATTGCAAAAGGCAACAATCACTACTCCATCAACCAGCTTTTTAACTAGCCACCAGTCAGCTTTTCTAAAAGCTCCAGCTCAAATAAAAAAGCCCTAAGTGGATTAGTGCAGACGGGTGGTTAGGTCGGCCGCCCGTACTAAGTGGGTTAGTCCCGACGGATTGTTATGCCACTCGCCTGCAGTAACAACATTAGTGTCGGCGGTCTTTTAAGAAAATCCGTCTGCACTATTCGTATTAGTGCAGGCGGTCGACATAAACACGTGTACAAATTGATCATTTCTACAGGCTCACTAATTGCAGCAGAAGTCGAAACCGCCTACGGAAAAGGGTTTAGAACCGCTTGTAAAAAGGTGTTTTTTTTAAGTAGTGACAGATATACAGTATGACATATTTAATTTACACTTTCACCTACGGAAACAGATTAATTAACCGAAATGCTTCGCAACGAACTCTCTGAAAGAACCCTCGATAACTCATGCCGGCCACGTGGTGTCTAGTTGATCCCAAGGAACTCGCTCACGGAGAGCAGATCGCAGAACCCTCCTCCCTGCACGTCCATCTGACCCGCCGCTGCGTCGAAACCCCAGCAGACGCCGCCATCGTCGAGCCCCACGGCGCCGCACGGTCCGTCTACCTGCACGGACCCCAGGCCCGGGCTGCTCCCGTTCACCACGTCGAAGACGCCGGCGTCCAGACCCGGCGCCACGCCGTAGTCCATGTCGAACCAGTCCGCGAACATGACCTTGGGGAGCACGGGCGCGTGCGGGCGCACAGCGGCCGCCGCGCCCCCCGCAGGCTCCGTGACGGTGAGGCAGCTCGAGTTGTCAGCCGAGGAGGACTCGACGACCGGAGAGGAGGCGGAGCTGGCGGGCCGGTTGAGGCTTCCCTGGCTGGTCTGCTCGCTGGGGTTCGGGCTGCCGCCGACGTCGGAGTCCGCCGCGCACTTGCTGGCCTGTGCGCCCTCGACACGCTTCTTGAGGTACGAGTTCCAGTAGTTCTTCACCTCGTTGTCGGTCCGGCCAGGCAGGTGCCGCGCGATGTGAGACCACCTGCAGCGCGAAAAATTCCCACCGTTGTCAGGGACGCGGTCGATAGAAAGCCACACAATTTGACTGAATTTTACGGCTCGGTGAACTCCGTTCTGTCGGTGGGGATACGACACATGCGAAATTTATTTACTCTGTGATCATGTGTCACGTTTTCGGCATCACAATGTACCTTCATACCTTGTGTAGCTGTCTACACGACGTAAGGAGAAGACGTGACGCATTCGTAAGGCCGCGAGGCGCGAGCTAAACCTCTGGTCCTTTCTTCCGTAGGTTTAAATTATTGCATAGTTCGTAGAACCAATTATTGTGTGACACTCAGTTCAAGTGATAAAATTATTGGGACACTACTTACAAGTCGTCGTCCAGATTGTCAAAGTACTCCGAAGCAAATTTTATAAAACCGCAGATGAACTTCCATTGGCTGGCAAGTTGACATTTGTATTCAATATTTATATTAAAAGATCATTGTGCATTGGAATCTGAGGCTAAGAATACTATATCGTTTTGTCATTCAATTCAGGCACAGAATATGAACTAATGAAATGTTGCAAAATCGGCTTTGCTTCCACCGGGAAGCAACTGCCACACCATCTAGCAGACACAAGTTTTGTCAGTTTATTCTTATGTTTATTCATTTGTTGTCTTGAAAAGGGCTCAGCATGACTAAGCAGCACACCTTTCAGTAAACAAATTAAAAAAAAGGTTCTTTGATTATTGTTCACAATCATCAGTCGTGCACTCGGAAAATATGGAACCGAGTGTCTGTCTCGATATGGAGCGTAGATGTTAGCATCAACTCCACCACGTAAAGCGGTCTCCGTGGCAAACATCAGCATTTGTACTCTTCTTTTTCAAGTGATTAAAGATTTTTTTTATTCTAAAATCTGGAAAGTATAGTAAAGTAGTAGTATAGTAAAAAGCAGCAAGTGAAGATATGGAAAGCGAGCAATTGAATCCAGATGCGTGTAGATTATGTTCCTCTGTTGACAGCATCGATCCCGTCGAGTGTAAAATGCAAGGCAAGGTGAAAAGGTCTCTGATGCTTTGCTTACTTGTTACCCAGCTTGGCGTGAAGGTTCATGACGGCCTCCTCTTCCTCGCGGGAGAACATGCCGTGCTTCAGTCCTGGCCTCAGGTAGTTCAACCATCTCAGCCTGCAGCTCTTGCCGTTGCGCTGCAGTCCTGCACACCAGACAATTCAAGGAGGATTCAGCGCACAGAACCAAGGTACATTTTGCTAAAACTGAACATGCAAGCACGCGAAGCTAAAGAGCTGAACTGTTCTGAAGGCTGAGCTAACTATTTCCATAAACAAAGGTACATTTGGGAGCAGTAACAAGCAGCCAAAAAACAATCAGGATGCACGCCGCTACAAACTTACAGAGCATGGCGTAACGCGATTTGCTAAATTTCATCGATTTCTTTGGGAAGAACTCGATTTCTGAAAATGCTTGCAGTTCTTACCGGCCTTGGCAGGGAGGGCGCTCCAGCAGCTGTGGCCGTAGCGGATGATGAAGTCCCGGAGCTTCTGGTCCTCCTCCGGCGACCACAGGCCCTTCCGGTACTGCACCTTGGGCTTCTGGCACGCCTTGCACCCCATTGATTGATTGATCGGCGGAGGAGAAATGTCACGGAGCAGGGCAGGGCAGGGCGAGAAGAAGGAAGCGCTGCTGGCAGCGTGGAGTCGTAGAGGGGAGGAGGAGACTTGGGGTGCTCGACTGTGGTGTCGGTCTGCGTTGGCGTGAGGGCGGAGAGGGTTCGCGGCGCGCAGGACTTTTATAGGGGCTGTAACCAATCATTTGCGGCTTTTTTACCAACCTTATCAGGAGATTAAAATAAGCGAGTAGGATGCTCATGTTACTTTTATACTCATCGTTCGATCAGACCTTTGGAGGAGAGATAATGTCTCTTTGGTTTCCAGGACTTGGACAAACAGGGCACAGCAGGACATGATCGAGGAATCAGGATGTTGGCCCTGCAAGTGCAGTTTAGCAAATAGCAACTACTCCGTACTAATGTAGAGACGCTAGCTGTAAGGCAGCCGTGAAAAATGTTTTTGGAGCAAGTACCCGTGGCCATGGCCAGTTTCAGTTTACCTGGCCGCTGACCTGAAACCGAGCTGAGTTCACTTGGTTTGGGGAAGGGGTTTGGCAGCCGCCGCACCAGATGTCCGCGCCACCCCACCACCGCCTGTGCTTACGCAGTCATGCTGCCGTTGCTGTTGCCACACGTTGCTGCCTGGGCATCACCGCGCACGTCTGTCTGTGTCGCCGTTGCACATCGACATGTGCGTTGCCGTTTGCGGAGTCCCTGCCATCGTTCTCTGCGCGTTCGTATGTGATTCCACATCCAAAGGAGCAGGGTGTGGGTTTTGGATGTTTCTCAAGTCAGGAGACCAAGGGGTATGTGATGCCCTGGCGGGTGTGTGGTCTGCAGTACCTATGCTTTCTAACAGGATTTTTTCTATAAAAGCCAATAGGTTCAAGCGAAATCATGGTACTACTTGTTCTTTGTTTCTTCTAATTACTTATTGCTTTTTTGTTTGTGCTGAATTTTCTGCCTCTCACAGAAGGAAAAAAACACAAATATTATATAAATGTCCTATTATCTGCACCTACAAATATAAATGCAGAAAAATCGTACCATAAAGTACTAATAGTACATTTTTTTTATGTTTGTATTATGTCGCTTGGTGGCGTACCAATACCGTCTACTTCATTCTAATTACTATTTTATCATTTCATTTTCGTGGTTGGTTCCATCATGCATTTTCTATTGCTATGTTCAGTGGCGGACCCAAAAATTATGTTCCGGGCATTCAAACAAGAAATGTGGCCCTTTGAATTCATTACAAAATTTATAATCTATATACAAACTCTCAATTAGTGAAGATTTTTTTTTTGAAAAATAGAACATGAATAATTGATCTTAATCTTCAATTTTTTTTAAGGTTATACATCCATAAGTGATAAGAATTTGACCTCATTGTAATGCATGTATATATATATATATGTCAAATTCACACTTATGCACTAATTGTTTTGTCAGAAATTTGGGCATTCAAGTGAATGCCCCTTAAAGGCTTGAACCAAGGGAGGTCCGCCACTGGCTATGTTATATAAGAGAAACTTTTTGTATGAGCCAATAAACCAATATGATAGTACAAGCGGAAACATATACTATGTACTTATTGTTCTCTGTTTCTTCTAGATTACTTATCGCTTTTTTTTGTTGAATTTTCTGCTTCTGGCAGAAGGAATAAAACGAAAAGATAGATGACGTCTTACTGCCTGAACCTACAAACATAATTAAAATGCAGGAAAAATGTACGATAAAGCACTAGTATATCCATACACCTATATTTCAGTCATTGCCCATCTGTTTAAATTTATTATTTTGTTATGTGGTTTGCTGACTACTTCGTTCAAATTTGCTACTTCATTTCATTCCCGTGTTCAGTTTCCCGTTGCGGAAACAGGCTGAGGGAGTAGAGAGCAGCTTGGAATATCTCCGACCTATGGACGCGTCGCCAGGGTCAACCCGCTGTTGGAACCCGGAACATGCAAAGCCTCTCTCTCTCTTTTTTTTCCCCCCTAAAGATGCACCTGCAGCACAAGGAATCTCAGAGCTTTTCATACAGAATCAAAGATCGGGGGGGAGGATTTTGCCTGTCTGAAGGGACGACTCGCGCCTTTTGAGACCCTGAAGGCCACCACCTACCAGAAGCACAACGAGACAAACCAGTGGCGGCTGTTCGTCGGTGTGCATACGACTTCAACTGTTGCGGAAAAATATAAGCGGAATTCTGAGACTTCCTAACGACGACGAACGAACGGCGCGTTCCAACGCTGCCGCGCTCGGTCGCCACTCTGTGTATCCGCGTATTCAGAACCCACATTTGGCTCGGTTTATTGCTCGTTCAACACAAGTATATAGTATATAATACTTTGGCTTCTGTTTGTTGAAGGGATAGGTTGAGTTGAAACAGTGCGCCGGCGAACGGCAGGAGCACGGCGATCCGGTCCGCTGCCGAGGCGTTGGCCCGCGCCGATGAGCCAAAGCGGGGTCAATGCGACATTGCGCAGAGGCGGATCGGCCTCAGCTTCCGGGCTTCCGGGGTCGTCTCCGCGCCGCGTGCCCCACGCGCGCGGCGTGCTCGGGCGCGCGCTGCTCGTTCTCCAGAATTCTGTGCTGGCGGCGTCGGCTCCCCCAGGAGAGTCACCGCACGAGTCCGATGAGAGCTCGCACACCGCGCCGGCCGTAAATCGCGTCAGGGACGATGAACTTATGGTCGTGGACGACAGACGTGACCTCATGATTTCACGTCGCGGCCGGTGGGGAAGCGAAGATGAAGGTTCACGCCACCAACGTGGACTCCAGCACTGGCTTCCGCTTGGGTCCGAATCCGCATCATCACGTCGGGAACGTGATCGAACAGTTCGCGTTGTCGATGTGTCGGCTCCGCGAAGAAAAAAGACCATGGAAAATGCGATGATCCTGTTGTTGTTCGGGGCCGGCAACGGAAAGCAGCGGTCGTTGTGGACAGCACCGTGCGTGCTGCAAGAAATGTTAAACTGGCATGGCATCACCAGTCGCTACAGCTTGCTGTAAGATCAACGATATTTGATCTTCAATAAAGGTTCGAGAAAATCTCTTCTATAAAAAAAATAGCGACTCGTACAGCGGTGGCGCTCGTAGGCTTTTTTTTTTCGCTTATCCTCGCCTTTTGCACACCCGTTTTAATTTTTTAAGCAAATAATGGTATGTATTCTGCCATTTCATTTCAGATAGACAATTTTAGTTACACGAAGGTAAGAAAGGAAAAAAAGGCCCGTTTTAATTTGTTTCTTCTGCATGGGAGATTCGTTGGTATGCACGGATCATCGTCGTCATCTCTGCTCATCACGCAATCCCACGACAAAAATCCACCTCTCCGGAACATGACGTGTGACGACCATATTGATATCGCGCATTGCGCAACATGCAAAGGGAAAATGCATTACTGAATTGTGGGTAGAGGGGTGTATATAATTGAAAGGAAAAGACCCTCACCCAACTTTCGAGAAAATATTTTACTTAAGTGTAGAGAGACTGATCTGGTCAAGCTGATGTGACAAACTTCATGATTCTGTAGAACGAACTGCCTTGAGAGGAGCATCCTTCCAGGACAACGTTTTAAAAGGCACATTTGGTCGTATCGTTCCCTCCTTTTTTTTAGGGCACCAATTGGCGATAATTAACTCCAATTCTGCTTGCTTTCTAAGGAAAACAGCACGAGCTTATTGAGTACTTAGAGAGATTATTATATGCAGCGTGTGTAGTTGGTGATGAATCATGCTTTTGTCTTCCAGCTATACAACACGTCGGCATTCCATTAAGAAATAAAAAGAATGAATTCGCTCATGACATTTCCATTTCTTGAAGAACCACACCTTTCGTTGGAATTACGTATCGAAGCTACTTTGATATATTTTGGTAACAGAATTGGTCTTTATTTTATTTTCCCCTTTTGTTAATGAATAGTGATGCTTTCTTGTCTTTTATTACTTGTGAACACTTATTTCTTGATGTATGATTGTCCAAGTGGCATGATATCATTTTTATCCGCAGATATTATAATTTGCGCAGGTATAATTCAATTTTTTTCCTCGCCTACTTGAAGAATAATGCCAACAGACCCAAGACGTAGGTCAAAACCCTTTGCGAAATAAAACCATTATGAAAGGGATATCATATGCTCTGTTCATTACAGCCCGCCATCCAACTGTTTCCGAAAGGTACTGCGGGTTTCACCTGCTACCTCTACAGAAACGAGCAACCGAGCAACTGAGAAAATATGTCGTCTAGTGATGACTAATGATGGTGACCAACATGCTTGTTATTGACTTCACCTTATGAGCTTAAATAAACGCTATATCAACTGCGCCGATATATTTCTTTTAGGAAACTGCAACGACGTGCAGTTCGCGGTCAAAACTGCTAGCACCGGTAGTTCTCTTGTTGGCATCAGATCAGCAAAAGGACCACTAATATTCTGTCTCTACCAACATATTGTCTGGTGATGCCGAGTCTGGCGGCGAGTCAAGCCAATGAGATTGAAGGAATTCACCTACGGACATCGACTTGTGCGTAAGTAATCGAGCAGGACGGCCTAAAGAACTGGCCACGCAGAGCGGCACCCATAATTTTCAACAGTTGATGTGCATTTTTTTTTTAACGCAGGATGAATAAAGTTTAGGAAAATGCTGCACATCCGACTCTGTTCCGACCCTGCTTGATCGACGGTTGCTAAGGCATGAGTTAGCCAAGTACTTATTGCCGGAGCTTATCCTCTGTTAGGCCGGAGGTTAGCATGTTAATTGAAGGCTGAGTTGGCCGCCGTCACAATCGCCACCGATCTTACCAGCTCGGATTTAACGGCCTGATCGAGCGGTGAACCGAAGTCAACTGCCAGCTCTCTCAAGTATGTGTGCATGACCTCATTGCACAGGATACGTATATTTTTCATCTTGTGAGTCTGAAACTCTGAACACAAGCACACTAACATAATGGTTTCTGCGACGGCGAGCTCTGAACTTTCACTGCAAGCAGTGCGTAGAAGAGGCACCGCCAAAAGGAAGGCCAGCAAGTTTTGCGCAAGATGCTACTAAACTCCAAGCAGAGGCAAATTAAGTAAGCCGCCAAGCATCATCTCCGCCCGGACCACCACACTTGCAATCAAGTGAGATCACGACCTTGCCAGGGAGAATAAAACAATTCGCTCAAATCGGCGTCGTCATCGAAGAATAACAACGTTGGGGCATATTTGCCAGCGGAGAACACGTAGCGCCAAGCCACTGGATCGCTGTGTTTTTGTTCTCTTCTGTTCCTCATCAACCGGCGTAAAGTATAGGCTACCGAGCTCGTGGAGTTGTTGAAGCTGGAGAAGATCTATTGGCTACGAGCCTACGAACAGCGACAGTTTAGAGACATAGGCTACCGAGCTCGTGGAGTTGTTGAAGCTGGAGAAGATCTATTGGCTACGAGCCTACGAACAGCGACAGTTTAGAGACCGGCGCTAAATAAATCGGGTCGGCGCTAAATAAATCGGGTCAACTGGATGCAGGATCGTCGTTGCATTGGTCAGGTCATCCTTCCCCGAGTTCAGCCTGCGCTGCTCTGTGTTGCGTTGCGATATCTCTGTTCCTGAGTCTTGACGAACCGACGATAAGGCCATCAGCTCTTCCACGAAAACAAGGAACAGGTACCAGCAGTAAAAGGAATTGGTTAATTACATGCGTGCGTGCAAAAAATAAAGAAATGAGTAAAGATCAGCAATGCGCTTTGCTCGCGGCAAGCGATTTGGTTGGAGCAGATTCCTGGACTCGTCTGGTTGGTCGTAACAATGTGAGTGTTTTCAACTTCTGAGATTAGGCAACGCGCTGTTTGGTGCTCGAGGCGTGTGACCACAAGCAAGGAGCGCACCGTTTAGTTGCCTGCAGACATCAACGAGGGACAGATCAAATTCACGCGTTCCTTTTTCTAAGATTCAAGAAGACGGCGAATATCTCACGGCCAAGCCCGGGATTACACGGGTCCTCTCCTCACTTTGTCCCACCCAATCATACGCATTCCGTACCTTATCCCATGAGTAGGTCCATTCGATTGGCTGTTTAGGCCTAAATGGAAGTTTCCTGTACAAGCAGAACTCTTCTTCTCTACCAGCTTCCACATTGCCGTGTCCAAGTAGGTTCGTTAACAGAAGCGCACACAGTACAAGGGTGCTGGGTTCTCATGTGTTTACATTTAACTTTACTACTTGTCCTTGGCTGAAGATACATGGCTCGACTGCACTTTGTGTATTTTTTATCCTTCGCCTGATGCATGAATCTTCTTCCACACTAGGGTGATTTGCACATGTTTCCCAGACATTTTTTTTCTTGTTCTGAAGCCCAAGGATTTGGTGAGTGGCCTACTAGGACGCTGGTCAATTCCGTTGCTGGTGGTGGCACTGATGCTGCAGTAAGACACGCTGGTCACGTTACATTTTAGTGGACCAAAATTGCTCAGTCAGCATGACACTCAAAGCTCTCTCCCGACAATCATCTACCGACACATTGATAAAGTCGTACAGATCCTTCACCTTTTTTCTTGGAATGATATGCAAGACACGCAGCCATGGCCCATGGCCGAACTGGCCCGTGAGCACGGTGCTTCTGGGTCAACCTGATGATGGGCCTTCATGATACTTCCACGAATAGCAGCAAAGATCGATCACGGGGAACGGATTCATCGGACCAATTGCATGGGTTGGGAAATGGGAATGGCTAAATCAAGCCTGGGTTTGACGAAGTCTGTGCGGCGCAGAGGCCGCCCGTGGCCGATGTTCCCGCCCAGGCTCTCGTTCCCTGTCCCGGTTTTCCCTTAACCATCACCGAGGCTCAGCGCTTTGGTCTATCTATTTACCCACTCGGCCGAGCGGAGAAGAAAGGCGACAGGGATTTGGGTGAACGAGAGCAGGCAGCGGGTCGTCGGCAACCATGTCTTTCACCGGCACCCAGGACAAGTGCAACGCGTGCGACAAGACCGTCCACTTCATCGACCTCCTCACGGCCGATGGCGTCATCTACCACAAGACATGCTTCAAGTGCAGCCACTGCAAGGGGATCCTCTCGGTAAGTGATCTCCTTGATGAGCGATTGATCCTTGAGGCGCCTAAACGCGAATGGCCTGGAAAGGGAGTCGATAGAATTCCCAAAAAATAAAAATAAAAATCGATCTGATCTGTGTAAATCACTCCTAAAGAAATGAGAATTTATGATGCTTGATAACCGAAATAAGGAAAAATAGCCTTTTCTGATAGTGCAAACTGTTTTCATTTGGCCGCTTGTAGATGTGCAGCTACTCTTCCATGGACGGTGTGTTGTACTGTAAGACCCACTTCGAGCAGCTCTTCAAGGAGACGGGGAGCTTCTCCAAGAACTTCACGCCAGGTGCCTGATACAATAATGTTATTAACATCACCAAAATGGTTTTCATCCTCTTATTGGAAAAAAAAAAACTTAACCTTATTTTTTATCTTTTGGGTAATTCAGGTGGCAAATCTTCAGAGAAGGGTGAACTGGTAATCACCACATAACCATTTTCATGATTGCTTTTCACAATGTGTTTGCTCTACTTCATCCTTGGATAAATGTTATTTGCAATGCTAATCGGAATCCCTCTGCAGTCAAGGGCTCCAAGCAAGCTATCTTCTGCATTCTCTGGTACTCAGGATAAGTGTGCAGCCTGCCAGAAAACAGTGTACCCGCTAGAGAAGGTACACATATTCTGCCCCAAATCAAAATTAAGCTGTAATTATCTAAAGAGTAAATTTCATAAAGACTAAAATATATGAGGTTTTGTGAAACAAGAACCATAAAACTTGAGGCTTTATGAAATTTACTCTTATCTAAATTAACAACCAAATTCTTGAATTGTCATCATAAAACTGAACTTTCCCCTTATCCAGTTAACCTTGGAAGGCGAGCCATACCACAAGGGCTGCTTCAAATGCTCGCACGGAGGCTGCATCCTGACAACGTCCTCCTACGCCGCGCTCAACGGCGTCTTGTACTGCAAGATCCATTTCCAACAGCTGTTCATGGAGAAGGGGAGCTACAACCATATGAAGAAGAAGACCGAGTCTCAGGAGGCGTTGCCTGACGTCACGGCCGACGAGGAACCGGCGGCGGCGCCGCATGACGAGGCAGCTCAAGATGACAAGGTAGACGACAATTAGGAGCGAAAAGACCACATGTAACGATGCCATTCTGGAGTCTCTGCTCGTTATTCTGTTGCAACGCCCCTTTATCCCTCCGTTTTGTTCTGAATTTGTGAGCTTGGTTTGTCAAGCTCTGTAACTGTATGGTGTATACGCCTTCGTCCCATGTGAAGCTCACGAGAAACACGATTTTTGGCATGGGGCTGTTAGACTCACGTGTAGACTGTCCTATAATTAAGCTGAATTTTCCCTTCATTCTATCATCAACGACAGGCAAACATTTCGCCATGCACAGCTTATGAAAACATTTCGGCTAGAGACAATATTATTCAGTATTTGGACCGTAAAAATCCTCAAATCCTCAAACCTTACCAGGCAGTATCACACGAACGAGGCCTCCTCGCCCAGAGCAAAGAACTTGCCGGTCGGTCCGCCGGCGGGCAGCAGGGCCACCTTCGTCACGTTGCTCGCGCCTTCCTCGGGCGTCAGGACGCCCGAGCCCATGGTCATGTCAGTCCTGACGAAGGCGGGGTGCGCGCAGTTGACGCGCAGCTCGGGGTGCCTCTTTGGCAGGATCCGCGAGTACGAGTTCATGGCCGCCTTCGCAACCTTGTAAGCGGATAACACCGTCGGACACCCGCGCGCCTCTGCCTCGCCGGGCTCGTAGTCTTCCAGGAACTTACGCAGCAGCTCGTCGAGCCTCTCCTCGGTGAGGCTGTCGACGTCGTCCAGCTCCTGCCTCAGCTTCTCGTTGAGAACCTGCGCAACGGAAACGCTCTTTCCTGACGCACGCACAAGCAACGGATTGGAAATTTTGGAACGGTGAGATCAGCAGAACTTACCCACAGTTGCCCGGAGTCGGACGAGACGTTGACGATTCTCCCGTCAGAGGAGGCTTGAAGCAGGGGCAGCATGGCTTCGATCACATGCTTCGTGCCGTAGTAGTTCGTCTCAACGCACTGCTTTACGGCGCCGTACGGCTCCCGAACATTTTGGAACAACCATTCAAGCATCTGATGGTAATCCATGCCGCTGAACTGTTGCACTCAGATAAGATGAAAAAGAAAAGATTTGACAGTGTCAAATTGGGGAAGTTGCAGTGATTTCCAGTGCAGGGTGTATCAAGTTGCGCATGATCTCTAACAGAATCGTTTTGTCTTAGCATCAACCCCAAGCAACGTTCTCTCCTAGTACCTCCCGAATTACTTTACCGTACCTTTTCCTCGCTCGTTACGTTACTATTAGCATGATCTTGATTAACGTACTCAACCCCACCAACTGCCGCATTATTTACCTACAAAACAAATAGCCTTAGTGACGAGCCATATCACAAGGTTTCAGGAGTGATCTCCCCAGTTTTAAATTATTGATATCATTGATTTTTAACATCAATTTGATCATTCGTTTTATTAAAAAAAATTATTCAAATATATAAAACTATTAGTTATGCTTTAAAAACCACTAATGATAAAGTAAATAATAGTAAAAAATTTCATATTTAAATAAATTTTTTAAATAAGATAAATAGTCAAAAATAAATATTAAAAATGTTAATATTTTAAAACCAGAGTGAGTATTACATATCTTACACACCAGAATGTCTAGCATCCCAAAACGGGCCTTCAAGAAATCAGCCAACCGCGCGATGCTCCGAGCATCGGTGACCTCCAGCTGGTGGAGAACACGACACCGGGCGGCCCTGCGTTTTTGAGCTCTCCACGGCCTCCTCGCCTCTCTTCTCGTCCCTGGCCGTCAGAACGACGGTGATGCCGTTGACAGCAAGCTGCCGGCACACCTCTAGCCCGATCCCCTTGCTCCCGCCGGTGACCACAGCTACCCTGGTAGCCACGAGTAGTACAATAAGGCGCGTCACTGATCACTCCTTTGTCACGCAGCCATACTACTTCACATCGTTAAGTAGCTGACAGATGACGACGCGCAAGCAAGAATTAACGGTAACGCGGAAGTAGGGCACAGGTACCTTGTGCTCCGGGAACTGGAAATGGCGCCCTCGTCCATGAGCAAACACCACGAGCTCGACCGAAACTGGGCTATGGGGGAGGAAGCTGCTAGGAGTAAGAGATGCCTGTCTCAGACAGTGGTCGGCAGTACGTAGTACTCAGTAAACAAGAGATACGCAATCTAGAGATCCATTTCCATAGATTGGTGGCTGGTGGTGAACTGGTGGTCACACGGTCTGATGTTTGATGGATGATATTCCGGGACGGCACCTTTGTGCGGCCTACGTTCAATCGTGTGTGTACGCAGTCGTTGGATAGTGAACGGAGAAAGTAGACTGTAGCCAGTCTATTCTGGAACCTGGTAGGGATTTCATGAAAGAGAGAGAGAGAGAGAGAGAGAGAGAGAGAGAGAGAGAGAGAGAGAGAGAGAAATAACGAGCCAGCAGCTATCTGCCGTAATCCTTTATTCGCAGTCTCAGACAGGCTAAATTTAAATTACACGACGATAACAGACAGTTATAGATGAACACGGAGCCAGTAGTTAAGCTATGGGTCGCTGGAGCCGCCAGCCCGTGTGGTGCGGCATCACACGAACGGCGCCTCCTCGCCCAACGCGAAGAACACGCCCGTAGGTCCGCCGGCGGGCAGCAGCGCCACCTTCATCACGTGGGCCGCGCCTACCTCTGGCGACTGGGGACCCGAGTTTATGGTGATGTCGGTCTTGACGAAGCCGGGATGCGCGCAGTTGACGCGCAGCTCAAGGTGCCTCCTCGCCAGGATCCTCGAGTACGCGTTCATGGCCACCTTGTACGCCGAGAACCCGATCGGCCACCCCAGCGACTCCAGGGCGCCGGCCTCGTAGTCTTTCAGGAACTTGGCCAGCAGCTCGTCCAGCCTCTCCTCGGTCAGGTTCTCAACGTCGTTCAGCTCCTGCTTCAGCCCCTCGTTGCTGAACAGCTGGACCGGAACCAAAGAACTTTTCAGGTTCAATAAGATCTGCTAAACACGACGTGATGGCACTAGCCACTATGTTGGAATACTGTAGTATGAGGAATTAGCATACCCTTAGCAGACCCCACCCAGAGGAGACGTTAACGATTCTCCCGTCAGAGGAGGCTTGCAACAGAGGAAGCAGGGCTTCGATTACATGCTTTGTGCCGCAGTAGTTTGTTTGAAGGGCTTCCTTTGCACCGTCGTAGGTCTCCCGAGATTTTTTCTCCATCCATTCAACTCTCTGGGCCACGTCCATGCCACTGAACTGTTGCACGAGCCAACAAACAAGCTGCTCAGTATGCCCGGCGTCACCAAGGAGGTTTTGCGATGGAGAAGCTGAAGATGTGATCTCACCTTTTCCTCGCTCGTTTAGGAAACATCAGCAGGATCTTGGACGTACTCGGACCCACCAATTGCGGCATTATTAACCTACAGTAGACAAATATATTTCACTGACTGCATAGATAATCTGCCATATCAAAAGTTCAAAATATCAAGAAAGCTTGAATGGCGACCTACCAGGATGTCCAGCTTTCCAAAACGGGCCTTCAAGAAGTCAGCCAACCGAGCTATGCTCGGTGCATCGGTGACATCCAGCTGATGGAAGATGACCCCGGAAACCCCTGCTTCGTTAAGCTGTGCGACGGCCTCGGCGGCTCTCTTCTCGTCCCTTGCCGTCAGAACCACGGTGATGCCGCTGCTGGCCAGTTGCCGGCACACATCGAGCCCGATCCCTTTGTTCCCGCCCGTGACCACAGCGATCCTGTCGACCACTTGTTAGCGACTCAGAGGGAAAAAAACTGACAGCTATCGGTTCGTCGTAAAAAACATTTGAACAGACTTGATTTCGGTAAGACTGCAGGCAAAAACGCAGCATAGAGATATGACATGAGTAACCTCGTGTTGGGAGGATAAGAAACGGCGCCCTCCATGAGCTGTCACCGGGAGCTTGATGCGAGTAGAGTATGGCAACATTTGGCTCAGATACTGGTCGATGGCTCGATGCTCCTTCTATATAAAAAGAGTTGCCGCCCTAGATCGCGATTCATTGTCCTAGATTTGTGATTGGTGGTGAATTAGTAATCCTTCGTCAGTCGTCATTCATGACCGCAGCTCCGGTACATTTGTGCCGTCTTCGAGTAGTCTTCTCCATTGAATATTTCAGCTTTTTTCGCTAACAAAATTGAACTAAATGGCCAATCTGTGGTCGAAAGGTGTGTTTTTACAGCAGCGTCAAAACCATGTCTCTGGTTGGACACTTGGACCTCGCCTAACCGGGAACAGAAGCCGGTTAGTTCATTGTTGGAGTTTTTTTTTAAAAAAAATATTATTATTTTCATCAAAAATTACAGAAATAATACTCGACTAGGAGAAATTACAGAAATAATACCATGTTGAACAACCAAAATGCAAATTTGGAGAAATTGAACAACCGAAATGCGTCTTCCACAAAATTGCACGTGGAAGATGCGAATTTAGATAAGTCGCAGGTTGAATATGCGAATTAAGAGAAGTCTCACGTTCATGCGACAATAGCTTAAAATATATTATTTTAACTAAAGTCGCATATTCAATATGTGACAATAGCATAAAATATTTTTCAACATGCAAAGAATGATTTGATTCATTTACAAATGAAAGGTTTTATATCTTTGATCATATATGGATTTTATCGTAAGTTAAATGTAACTAACTTGATAGTATTGATAAATTAAGCTAGTATTTTGTACAATGAGTATAGATGGTGGAAACATGTCTAAATATTAATAAAAGAGGTAAATTGTATATAATAATAGAAATTTAGAACGAAATGGAAAGAGAAATGATCGTCGAACATGTGGAGATACTTATTATCTGTGTGTTTGGGCTTTCTTTTTTTTTAAAAAAAAGTAGTTTTTAGCTAGTGACTTTGAGATAGTATTTTTTAAGATCTTTTTAAAAGCATCATCTTTGGCAGCTTGCTTTTGAAAGGAGGACGGTGGCAAGGGGGCTATATGTTGTGGATCGAGCTTCTCGCTGCTTCTCTGTCGTTTGTTCAAGTGAAAAGCTCTGAGGTTCATCGTGTTTCTCAGATACTGTTCATTTTTAGCTTTTGTGGTTGGATGTTTTTATAAAAACTCAATTGAAAAGCCAACTGTAAATAAATCAAAATCAACGATAGATTTTAAGTTAATGTAGCATATTTAATATGCACAACAAAAGATAAATTTAGTTGCATTTAACTTATGATAAAATCCATATATAACCAAAGATATAATACCTTCATCTGTAAATGAATCAAAACATTTTTTGCATGTTGAAAAAAAAAGATTTTAAGCTATTGTCGAATGTTGAACGTGCGACTTCTCTTAATTCTCGTATTCAACATGCGATTTACCTAAATTCGCATATTCAACGTTCAATTTCTCCAAATTCTTATTTTGGTTGTTCGATTTCTTCAAATTCGCATTTTGGTTGTTCGACATGGTATTATTTTTTTAGTTTCTCCAAGGGAAATTTGTTACAAGACATTGCAATTGTACCCGTTGGTTCGAGTCACACCACCCAATTGCATTTTATCTGCAGAACACTGCGATTTTCGAATATTTATCTCTAAGATACCGCAAGGATATTCCAAAGAATATTCCATAATAAAATGACCACGCTGCCCGTCGAGGCCGTGGAGTCTACGCCTTGGCCAGAGGAGGCTAGGGGTATCGCGGTCATTTTGCCATGAAATATACCTGCAATATTCTTTACAGTGTTCTGGGCACAAATACTCGAAAATCGCAGTGTCCTTCAGACAAAATGCAATATGGCGGTGTGACTCAGACCAACGGGCATAATTGTGGTGTTCTGTAGACAAATTTCTCTTTCTCCAATTCGAGTATTATTTCTGTAATTTTTGAGAAAAAAGACAATATTTTTTTTAAAAAAACTCTCTTCATTGTTGTGGCAAACATTTGTTGACCTTAAACCATTGTTGCCTGGTAGTATGTAGACTTTTGTTCTGATTTTTTTAACATTTTTTGGATAAGGAATGTAGCTTCTTCTTTAACATTTTCTTCATATGAGTATCAAATATTACAGAACGGGAAAACTGTGACGAAGATTTTGGGTCGGTGATGCAGTCAAGATGCAATTATGCCAGCTAATCAGTGCCCTGTCAATCTTCAGTAGGCTTGAAGTTGAACATGTACTCAGGACCACGTGCTCTGTCAAACGCTTACATGCGGCTGCTGGACATGTCGATTTCCCGTCAAGCCTGCCGTAGGAGCCTCCAAGCTTTCCCCGAGATCCATCCGCCATGAGGGAGCACGAGTTCTGCCACTTTTGCTCTCCCTGCAAGAGCTGTCGGCAGCTGTGAGCTTCAGGTGGCTGGGCAGCGTAGAAAGCTTCCGCATGTCAAGCGCCGCCGCTCTGCTGAGACTATAATCACCGCCGTGCCGCTGCCTGCGGTGGTGGTGTCTAACCCTAGTTCCTACGAAGTACCTTGATCAAGAGTTATGTTTCTCGTGCATTCGACCCATGATAACGAACCGGTGTTCAAACCGCGGTCTAGAACCGTTTCAATCCGAGCCATTTGCACCCAAATTAAATTGAACCCAAACCGAAATATAGTGCCACCATACCAAACCAAACTATTTAGCTATTCAACCCATTTCAACCAAACCAAAAACAATCCAAAGCAGAAACCAGACCATTGTAACTGATTCAAACCAAACCATTCCCAGATCTATAAGTTGTACTACCGTTTTGTTCAGGAACCAAACGCTTCCAAAGAGAGCCCAGCCCAAACAGCAACCTTAAAAACCAAAACGAACCAACCCAACCCACTAAAATTGTCCACCCAAACCAACCCAGCCCATTTCTCACTTTGCAACAAGTAATCCCACCATCACAGCAATTGTCCAATTTCAACTCGACTTTCTCATATTACGCGTTTCACCCAGAGCAGCGTGAACGCGTTGCGCCGACCCAACATCAAACGAACGACGACACCTTGAAGTCTTCAAAGAAGGCGCCGGTCACACCGCCCTCCGGCAGCAGCGCCACCGCCGCCACCCTGCTCGCGCCTTCCTCGGGTGTCAGGAGCCCCGAGTGTATGGTTATGTCGGTCTTGACGTAGCCGGGATGGACGCAGTTGACGCGCAGCTCGGGGTGCTTCGCCGCCAGGACCCTCGAGTACGCGTTCATGGCCGCCTTGGCCGTCTTGTACGCCGAGAACGCCGCCGACCACCCGCGCGCGTCCACCGCGCCGGCTTCGAAGTCTCTCAGGAACATGTCCAGCAGCTCGTCCAGACTCTCCTCAGTGATTTTGGCGACGTCGTTCAGCTCCAGCTTCAGCTCCTCGCTTCTGAAATGCTGCGCCATGAAGAACTGTTACCGTTTTGTGTTTTGCGAAAGCTAATTATTTGCGTATGAGCTAGTATTAACCTACTAACTAGAAATGGATTGAAACAGATTGCCACCAAAAGTTACCCTGAGCTGCCCAAAGTCGGAGGAGACGTTGACAATTCTCCCGTCAGAGGAGGCCTGCAGCAGAGGCAGTAAGGCCTCGATGACATGCTTCGTGCCGTAGTAGTTTGTCTGCAGTCCTTTCTTCGCAGCCTCGTAGGTCTCCTGACTATTTCTCCACAACCATTCCAGCCTCTGATCCCTATCCATGCCAACGAGCTGTCGGAAATAAACTTGTTCAGTTTGGCCTAATACGTACTCCCTCTGTTCTCAAATTGGTCTAATACGAGCAAAGGTTTGGAGAAGCAGAGCAAGATTTTACGTTGCTCCAGATGCTTCCAATTAGCCAAAGATGCAGAGCTCACCACTTCCTCGCTCGACACTGAATTGTGAACAGGGCCTCGGAGGAATTCAACCCCACCATAAGCGGCGTTATTCACCTAAAAAATGAGCAGCTATGTCAGCCACCGCTCCAGCACAAAGTTCAGAATGGCAGAGCAAAGCGTTGTGTCGCTCTGGGAGAAGGCTAACCAGAATGTCGAGCCTCCCGAAGCGAGTCTTCAAGAAATCAGCTAAACGAGCGATGCTTGAAACGTCCATTACGTCCAACTGATGGAAAATGACGTCGGAGCTGCCCAGTTCTTTGAGCTTCGCAACGGCCTGCGTGCCTCTGCTCTCGTCCCTTGCCGTCAGGACGACGGTGACGCCATTCCCGGCGAGCTGCCGGCACACCTCGAGCCCGATCCCTTTGTTCCCGCCGGTGACGACGGCGATCCTTGCAAACGCAACCGCACAATTAATGCAGCAATAGTTTTACTTTAACACAGGTTCGAAACTTGAAGAAAGATTATTACTACACGTGAAGAGGAAGATGCATACCTCGTGCTTGGGGAACTTGAGATGAGTTCCGCCATGAGCTTGCTTCGCGAACTCAGCTCACACAACGCAATGGAGACGATGAGTGGTTCTGATGCGGCACGGGCAGGGGTTAGCAACAAGCATAACAAAAGGTCATGCATGTCTCATCACACCTCTCTATAATAATACTGTAGTAGAAGAAAGTTTCGCCGCTGCTCATGATAATAGTACTTTTTAACAATTTTCCTAGGCCGTACAATATTGAAATCGCTACGAGGCGAGGAGCACGGTTCACGTGGTGCATATTCATATCTCCAAGGAGATGGTCGGCAAGGCCTCCGCATGCCCTAGCCTTTCATTTGGGTCAAATACACGTGGCAATATCAGATAGTAGTAGTAGCAGGTAATCTGTGTTAGAATACTCTGAGAAAGCTGCATATGCTAAACTTAGGGTCCGTTTAGTTGATGATTGGTATAAGGTGAGACAGTTTCAATGAAGTCAGGTTAATCACATACGTGTTAGTCTGTTTGGTTGAATGCATATGATACGTGTTAGTCTGTTTGGTTGAATGTATATGATGAGATAGGTTTAAAAAAAATGATGTTTAAATTGTTCGTATGAGTATAAAGTAAAAATAGGAAAAAAAATAAATTATTTTAATATTTAATTTTATAACAAATCTAATAATATTTATTTTAATATTATATATCTTAATTTATTTTAATATATATTAATATATTTCAAAATAAATTAATTATTTACTAATATTTTTAGTTATTTCACCTGCACGCGCAAACGTCAAAATTTTTTGTTCCTGCGGAGCTAAGCGAAATGCTCTTTGCATCATAGGAGCCAGCTCAACCACCAAAGCAGACATCCAATCAGCGAATTAGCCGAAAGCTGCACGCCCACAGCCTGGCTTGCATCGGTGCGGGCATTCAAACATGCCCTTAGTAAACGGAACAACCACCTGCTGTGGAGCTGACCCGAGGTACTTCCTCCGTTCACCAATATAAATATTTTTAGGTTTGATCAAAATCAAACAATTTCAACATTGACTATTAATAAAGAAAAAAATATAGTATCAAGTACAAATAATATTGTTAAATTCGTTGTAAAATCAACTATAGGTAACAGGCTATAGGTAGGATCAAATTCGTTATTTGAATACTCCAAATATGGACATCAACCACCAAAATACATTTCTTCTACTGTGCAATCTACCATCACACGAAAGACGCCTCGCCATCACGATCAAAATAAGCGCCAGTTGGACTATCATCAGGCAAGAGCGCAACCTTTACAGGATTACTAGCACCCTCCTCGGGCGTCAAAACTCCCATGTGCATAGATATGTCGGTCTTGACATAACCAGGTGTCAAACAGTTGATGCGGAGTGCAGGGTACTTCTTCGCAAGAATCCTTGTGTATGCATTAAGGGCAGCTTTGGCAACTTTGTATGCTGAAGATCCACCTGTAGGCCACCCGTGTGCCTCCACTAAGTTTGCCTTGAAATCTTCTAGGAATAAATCCAATAGCTCATCCAGTCTCTGTTCAGTGAGGTTGTCAACATCATCGAATTCCTTTCTTAGCTCTTCACTATTGAAATTCTGCACAATATTCAGTTCTTCATAAACAAGAAAGGGTACAAGAAAAGGAATGGTGTGTGGATTGACACTACTAGAAAATTTTCGTTGCACACAACACATAGTGAAATTACATTTTGCATTCTCGAATGAACACAAACCTATCAAAGCAACAGTATTAAAAATTGTGATGATATAAATCCTCCAGCACCATATCTAGAATGTCTGCCTAACACGTGCATAACACTGATAAAAGTGTTGTGAAAGCAAACAATAATGCTGTTCACAAGCTACTGATAACTGAGTACAATTAAATAATAGACTTAAACAAAAGGAAGCCATATCCAAGCTTGCTACGGCAGATGACCCATCAATAAATTTTTTTTTAAAAAAAAATCATGTCTAGGGATAACTTACCCTTAGTAGTCCAAAGCCTGATGAAACATTGACAATTCTTCCAGAAGAGGACAGCTGAAGAAGAGGAAGTAGTGCTTCCGTAACTATCTTGGCACCATAGTAGTTCGTTTTCATGCATTCTTTTGCTTCCTCAAGTGTCTCTTTTGAATTTTCTCTCATCCATTCAACTCTTTGATTTACATCCATGCCTTCAACCTAGTAGAGCATAAACATATCAACCATTCATTCTGTTGATGCCTCAATTTCCGCCTCCCGAACAGGCGTGGGCCGAAACCAAGATTTACCGAAGACGTTCGTGGGGCCTTGGCCCAAATACGAACGGTCATCTATAAAACGACTACTCATGATCCCACGATGCAAGATGCGGTATTTGAAGCACGATTGATTGCAAAGGAGTTAACGTCAATTAAAGGGCCGTTACGCTTAATAGCCGGGCTCGTTGTAATTAGAAATAAACATTATCAGTGTTATGACGTGGTAATTGTCATTACCACAGGAGGCGCGTCCCTCTTATAAATATGTAACCTGTCCGATAAGGTAAGACATTTGTTTTCAAAGCAAGAGAACACACACACTCACTGGACGTAGGACGTAGGATTGTTATCCTTCGAAAGGCCCGAACCAGTCTAAACCACTCGTGTCAGTCCTCTTCGTGATTAGCTTCACAATACTCACACATTCGACCCTATACACATTATCTGCGATCTTCCGAGCTTGTATTTCGGTCGTCGACACATTCATTCTGAAATCGTATTTATTCTCGATACTGTAGTTCGGTAAAAGTAAGTTGTAACTGAATGTAGGATCTAACATTAAAAATCCTTTATTAGGTTAGGATGTGTACCATCAAAGTACTAGCTAAGGAAAAATAAAAATGTCAATATTATGAAAGACCCAAAGAAAAAACATATTTACAAACCACAAAGGCAGAAGTACTCTGTGACATTTTGCTTTAGTTAAGGCTTCAGAATACCTGATCCTTCACTTGGGCAACCAGAACTGGATCACGATAAACGCCAGAAATTCCCGCATTATTGATCTGAAGACAGCAGCAAAATGTAGTGATGTACTGAATATAATTCATAGAAACATCACTTCACCCAAAGAACTGAAGTGCACTAAAAGGCATGGCGAGGGATGCAGAAACTGAACATTAGTTGTATCTGAAATTCTGAACCAGAGTTCATTAGAAACATCACTTCGATTCTTTTCTTTCAGGAATGGCGGAGCAGAACAGCGTTGTATCTGGAATAGAGTTTACTACACCCCCTTAATACAATCATGTTTTTCCCTCCTAGTTGCTGGGAATGCTGAAGGTGTGTATAAAACAGAATCACTTGCCAACAATACATTGTGTTCACTTTCATATTTAAACATTCCAAGTGCAATTTACAAATAACGAAGCAAAACGAAATGTGCAGCGAGTTTAGTCAGTGAACATTATCAATTGCCACTTTCCCTAAGATGATGAAGCAAAGTTTAGCAATACGGGGAGCCGTACCAGGATATCGAGCCTCCCGAACTGACCCCTGACGAAATCCGCGAGCCGCGCGGCGCTGGAAGGGTCCGTGACGTCGAGCTGGTGGAAGACGACATCGGCCTTGCCGCCGGCGCGCCTGATGGCCTCGACCGCCTCCAGGCCCCTGGCCTCGTTCCGCGCAGTGAGGACGACCCTGAGCCCCCTGGACGCCAGCTTCTTGCACGTCTCGAGCCCCACCCCCTTGTTGCCCCCCGTGACCAGCGCGATCCTGGTTGGCCATTGGACGCGCAGACATTAGCGGCGAAGGCGTGTTACGGGGATGCTCCCCCTGGAAGGAAGGGAAACAGGAGTTCGTGAAAGCGAACGCACCTCTTGCCCGCGGGATTCGTGGCGGCCGCTTCCATGGCTCCTCCTCCTCCTCTCCGGTTCAGTGCGGGGGCGGCGAGAGCGTGCCGAATGGTAGCGGCGTGGCCGTGGAGGAGATGATTCATGGCACGGCCACACCTTTCCTCTTCGGAAGGGCGCCTTGGGCTGTTGGGCACTTGGGCGGAGGATGAGATTTGGGCCTCTCTGTTTGATTGGGCCAAGTCTAGGCCAGTTCTATTTTCAAAAAAAAAAAAAACTGAGCCAGTTCAGAGCGCGGGCTTCCTCGGGCTGGGCTACTTTGCGACTGACACCCGCGAGTCCCTGGAATTGCATTTTTCCCTTTCCTCCTCTTCCAGCAGTGCAGTGCATTGTGCTCATCTTCGACAGCATACAGTAGTAGTAATAGTTTTGCCAATCATCATTTCGTCGCAATATCCAAAATAGACTAATCATCATGGACTGCTATATAATATTAGTATAAACAGCTACAAGTTCTGTTACAGGGAAGGCTGATGAGCACATCCATATGCAGTGCTCGCAAAGAAGGCACAATAAACCATAACAGAAGTTTCAACAACTATCAGTGACCAATCTTAGGCCCTGTTTGGCCTCGTGTCCAGCGCCGCTTCTTCGTAAAAATAAGCGCGTGTACTGCCAAACGTCTCGCGTCTCGCGCTGCGCGGCAGAGAAGCGCTTCCCGGAATGAATACAAAACCAGCAACAAGCAGCGCGGCCTTTTCCTCGATTCTCGCCGCTTCTCGGCAGCCGCGTGCTCGTCCTCGCCGGTCACTCCTGTGCCGCGTTGCTACGCCTCGTCGGCCGCCTCCGCTCTCGTGAGCTCCTCCAGCCCTGCCTCCGGTTCTCGTCTCCGCGCCGCGCGCCCGCCTCCGGTGCCGCTCCCGCGCTGCTCGCCCTCCTCCAGCGCCGCGCCGAGCAGAGCCGGCCTCCGCTTGTGCCTCTGGTCACGCGACGCAACACCGCTCCTCGCCGGCAGCCTCCACTCGCGACGCGCCAGTGCACCGACTCGTCGGGGAGGATGAGGATTGTGGGTCAGTTTGTATCGTTGCCAAAGTACGCCGCCAAAATTTGGACACGCTCAAGTGAATTTGAACGCTGTTTGGTTTGATATTATTAATTGGCGTGTCAATGCTTTGAAGCTGCTGCTCAGTTCATTTTTTTACCTGTGCGTGGGAGAGATGCGGGCGTCAGATTTCTTTGTCAACACGCTAGCTAGCCAATATTTGGGTGCTGTTTAAATCTTATAGGATTTTAATAATTTAGATAAAAATTATCTCATTGATATCAAACAAGTGAGCTTTTGAAGGATTATAAAATTTTATAAAATCTTACGAGCTCGAAATTCTCTAATATAATTAATAAAATCTCACGATTCAAACGGGGCCTTGCACAGCAGCAATAGGTTGAAACCAAACGTACCCTGTTTAACACGACCCATGTGGCCATGTGCGATACCCAGCCGAGTCAATTTGTAGAAAAAAAAATTCTCGTTGCGCGAGCTACCATCACTTCAGTTGCCTTCAGTACACGTTAACGACTAGTAATCCTAACCCCGCCATGAACTACGGCTTGTGCACCAGAATCCCGGGTCGCCCGCCGGATCGCGTACGGGGAAAGTGAAATCTTGCGTTCGTGCGCGGCAACGTCGTCTTCGTGCACGGAGCTCTCAGATGAGGGAGTACATACTACGACGACGGCAGCACGAGGCTGATTTCAAAGTTTGGACTTCCCGTACCTTGTCCGTACCATTTCAGTCACAAGAATCTTCCGTGCTCACACCGAAATTCAACGGATCCAGAAGAGGAGCCAGGAGGAACAACGGGCGCGGCCGCCGGCAGACCAGGGCGGCCACGCGTTCTTATCCGATGCGTACTCGAAAACAACAGCCGTCGCGGTCATCTTTTCTCCGCCATCGGTGACAAAACGCCGGAGCCGGTGTGCCGCGATAAGATAGCACATGTTCAAGTACCCATCCTAGTGCCGCACGCCGCGACCGCGAGTGCGATGCCGACGGCGGCGCCGCAGTGCCGGGGTCAAAAGGGGAGAGAAATCCGTCCACGTCTTTTGCCTTCAGAATACTGGTAAGACGGCATGGGCCGTGATGCTGATGCGTCTCAAGACTTGCTTGTCGCGGTCCCGGGTTACAGCACAGCACACCAGTACCGTTCACAATTTATCTAGATATCACAGTACTAATTCGGTAGTTTAGACATTTAACTATTACCAAAACATCAGTACTAATTAGTTACAGAAAATTCCAAGCCAACTATACTATGGCCAAGTCATCAGCGAGGCGAGGTAACGCCTCTCTGATTTTTTAATACGACGGCGACCATTTATTCATCTTCCGCCGGAGAGCCCGGACGCGTCCGAGAAGGCGCCGGAGACGGGGCTGACAGTGGACGGGACAGTGGACGGGAACGACATGGCGAACGAGTCGAACCCGTCGTTCTGCATCAGCGCCAGCATGGTGTAGCTCACGTACGTCGGCGCCACTTCCGGCATCGGGGCGTCGCCCTCCAGGTACTGCATCACCTGCCGCATGCCGGGGCGCGCGTCGGGCAGCGGGTGCGCGCACATGAGCCCCAGCTTGATCACCAGCCGCGCCTCGTCGGCGTCGTACTTGCCGCAGAGGCGCGCGTCCACCGTGTCCAGGGCAGCGCCCTTGCGCTCGTGCTCCTGCACCCAGTCCAGCAGCACGCTCTGCTCGTCCGGCGCGATGGCTCCGAGCGGCCGCCGCCCGCAGGTCACCTCCAGCACGAACACGCCGAACGCGAACACGTCCGTCACCGGGGTCGCCTTGCCCGTGCGCACCAGCTCCGGGGCGAGGTACCCCATGGTTCCGACCACGTGCGTCGTCTGCGGGTCGACGCCGTGGTCGTACAGCCTCGCGAGGCCGAAGTCGCCCAGCCGGCCGTTCATCTCGCCGTCGAGGAGCACGTTGCTTGCCTTGATGTCCCGGTGCACCACCACCTGCTCCCAGTCCTCGTGGAGGTACAGCAGGCCGGAGGCGACGCCCTTGATGATCCGAAACCTCTGCTCCCAGTCGAGGACGAGCTTCTCCTTGTCGTACAGGTACTTGTCGAGGCTGCCGTTGGACATGTAGTCGTACACCAGTAGCAGCTCCCCCTTTCGCCGGCAGTAGCCGAGCAGTTGCACGAGGTTCCGGTGCCGGAGGTGGCCGATGCTCACCACCTCCGCGATGAACTCCTTCATCCCCTGCTTCGAGTCGTGCGACACCCGCTTGACGGCGATCTCGAGGTTGGATTTTGCGAGCACGCCCTTGTACACCCTCCCGAAGCCGCCGGTGCCGAGCAGCTGCTTGTTCTTGAACCCCTTGGTGGCGTGGTAAAGCTCCTTGTACGAGAAGCGATGCGGGCCGAACTCCGCCTCCCAGTCCTCGCGCACCTCGGCGTACCTGATCCGCCTCCGCACGAACAAGAACGCGGCGATGACCAGAGCGAGGACGAACGCGGCGGTGGCGATCGGGAGCACGATCTCCAGGACCTTGGACCGGGGCTTGGGGCCGAACCGCGGCAGCTTCGGCAGGCTCGAGGTGTCCAGCGGCGGGGCGGCGCCGTCAAGAGCGAAGCTCCAGCCAAGGACGTAGTGCCGCGTGTAGATGACGCCCGTGGCCGCCGAGAATCCGACATAGGCGGTGTCGGTCAGGACGGCCGACAGGTTGACCGGCGAGGAGATGAGGGCCTTCTTCGGCTTGGGCACGCCCATCGGCGCCATGGTCACGTCGAGCTGCGTGCTGGCGCCGTCGTAGTCGACCCAGACCTGCATCGGCTGGCGGCTGATGAGACTGAGGTTGTTGAACGTGCCCGTGGCGTCGTCGTAGTATCCGGCGGAGTGGTTCTGCAGGGACTTCATGCTGTTGACGTTGACGCCGAGATGGTTGCTGTTCATGTCCTGGAACTCCGGGTTGAGCATGGTGTCGAGCTCGACGAAGAACAGGCGGTTGCCGTCCTTGCCGTTGTCCGTCACGTTGAGGATGCCGAGGTACTGCCCCGCGTTGAAGGTGGAGAGCTTGGTGCTGGGCGCGACGACGAACGCCATGCCGTTGTCGCTGAGCACGGTGAAGTTGGACACGATGGCGAAGACGAACGCGGCCGAGAAGGACCGGACGGCGCCGCCCGCGCCACCGCGCAGGCGGACCGGCGACGGGTGGAACGCGTGGCCGGCCATCTGGGACGTCCCGTTGCTGAGCACCAGGAGCCCGTTCGGCGCCACGGCGGCCATCCCGTCGAGCGTGAGGCCGGCGCCGCCGAAGCCATTGTAGGTGAACTCATCGGCGGCGAGCACGGTCGTTTGGTCTCTGGAGGAGACGACAGCGAGGAGGAGGAAGAGCGGGAGGACGAGCAAGCGGCGGCGACACCCCATGGCGGGCACCAGCTCACGGCCGACGTCCGGTAGCTGCGACAGGACAAGCAATCAACGGAAGCAGCAGCGGTCGGGCTGAAGTAGCAGAACACACCAGTCCAGGATAACCTAGGCACTCTGACTGTGCGGGGAGTGTGAACGCGTGAACGATGCCGATGGCTGTGAACCAGTGACGCCGCGATCCTTTGACCGAAGGGAGCAGAGTCGTTGCCGGACCCACCGGGCCTGCCCTGACGCTTTAGGTTGGTGTCACTGATCCCCGGTGATCAGGGTCAGTCAATGAAACGGCAATAAAATATCTTAGCCTGTAGCCGTGACAGGAGTGAGTGGTTAAGCGTCGCCATTAGGATGACAGGAATTAGGAAGGGCACTCACTAATCGTATTCGTGACAAAGTTGAGTTAGTGTGGTTTGGGGGGCAAGCGCTCTTTGACTCTACCACTACGCTGCTCGTTTTTTTTGTTCCTTCCTTCGCAGATTTTCCGCGGAACGAAAAAAACGGAATCGTGGATCGTCAACAGGACTTGATTGGTAGTGACACAAAATCTCGTAGCAGATGGCTGCGAATCCATCTCCAGTGACACGAAATCCTCGTAGCCGATGGCAGCGAATCCATCTCCTGCCGGTCAGGCGCTGACTTACGTTTCTTAGAACGCCGGCAACCACTTCAGGAAAACCGGGGCCAGTGGGAACGGACGCGCTGACCGAAACGGAGCGCGTGGAAACTTCGTGTGACCTCGCTGGCACTGGGGGCGGTTGCCACGGCGGGCTGCGCGCCGTGGACGCCCGGCAGGTGCGACGGGGAGGGTCCAGCTGGCTCGCGTAATCGCGCCTCCCCTGGTCGCGCCGTCGCGTGGGGCTCGACGACTTGGATCCGTGGGGACTGGGGGAGACGCCAAAAATACGGATGCGAGAAAGCTTGACGCGTCTGCTGACCGCTGACTCCGAGCCCTGGATCGGCTCTGCGGGCAAGGCATCCGCATCACGGCACACGGCAAGGCGTCCATACGGACCACACCAGACCTGTTGCGATCGCGACATGATTGGGTTCGGCACGGGCCGAGTTCCGTTCCCGCAAGGTGAGAAGGACACAGAAATTCACGCATCATTCCTGACGTGCTCATGTGGTCAGCAATCAGCAATCAGCACGCGCGCGGCCGTGTTATACACCGGCCGGGGAACCACACGCAGGACAAAAGCCACGGCGCTGGAGTCGGCATCCGCCACTCCTCAAACCCCAACTGCCTTCTCCAGTGAGCGGCAGTCGTAGTGCGGCGGGCACAGGCTAGTAACCATGATGCGGGACCTCTTTATCCTGATCCTTGTCCTCGGCCTCGGCGGGCTCCTGCCCGCGGCGTCGGCGGCCGACGAGCAGTTCGTCTTCGACGGGTTCAAGGGCGCGAACCTCAGCTTCGACGGGATGGCGACGGTGACGCCAGACGGGCTGCTCATGCTGACCAACCGCACGAACCAGCTCAAGGGCCACGCCTTCTACCCGACGCCGCTGCAGTTCCACCGGACGCCCAACAGCACGGCCATGGAGTCCTTCTCCACGGCCTTCGTCATCGGCATCATCGGCGCGTTCGAGGACCTCAGCAGCCACGGCATGGCGTTCGTGGTCGCCAAGAGCAAGAACTTCACCTCCGCGCTCCCCGGGCAGTTCATCGGCCTCGTCAGCTCCGCCAACAACGGCAACGCCACCAACCACCTGTTCGCCGTCGAGTTCGACACCATCCTCAACTCCGAGTTCAACGACATGAGCGGCAACCACGTCGGGATCGATGTGAACGGGCTCAACTCCGTCGACGCGGACAACGCCGGGTACTACGACGACGCCACCGGCGCGTTCAGGAACCTCAGCCTGGTCAGCCGCAGGGCGATGCAGGTGTGGGTGGACTTCGACGGCCAGAGCATGCAGGTCAATGTCACCATGGCGCCCCTGCAGGTGCCGCGGCCCAAGAAGCCCCTGCTCTCCACCACCGTCAACCTCTCGTCGGTCATCGACGACACCGCGTACGTCGGCTTCTCGTCGGCCACCGGCATCCTATTCTGCCGCCACTACGTCCTCGGCTGGAGCTTCAAGATGAACGGCGCCGCGCCGGCGCTAAATATCTCGTCATTGCCCACCCTGCCGGTGACGTTCCCCAAGCCGCGGTCAAAGATTCTCGAGATCGTGCTGCCGATAGCGTCGGCGGTGCTAGTCTTCGCCGTGGCCGCCGTTGTCTTCGTGTTCTTGCGGAGGCGGCGCAGGTACGCGGAGGTCAAGGAGGACTGGGAGGCCTCGTTCGGGCCGCACAGGTTCTCCTACAAGGATCTGTTCCACGCCACCGACGGGTTCAGCGACAAGCGGCTGCTCGGCATCGGCGGCTTCGGAAGGGTGTACCGCGGCGTGCTGGCGTCCAAGATGGAGGTCGCCGTGAAGAAGGTGGCGCACGGGTCGAGGCAGGGGATGCGGGAGTTCGTGGCCGAGGTCGTAAGCATCGGCCGACTCCGTCATCGGAACCTCGTGCAGCTGCTCGGTTACTGCCGGCGCAAGGGCGAGCTCCTCCTGGTGTACGACTACATGCCAAACGGCAGCCTCGACAAGTACCTCTACGATCAGAGCAAGGTCGCCCTGAGCTGGGGGCAGCGGTTCCGCGTCATCAAGGGCGTCGCCTCCGGGCTGCTGTACCTGCACGAGGACTGGGAGCAGGTGGTGGTGCACCGGGACATCAAGGCCAGCAACGTGCTGCTGGACAAGGAGATGAACGCCCGGCTCGGCGACTTCGGGCTGGCGCGGCTGTACGACCACGGCACCGACCCGCACACGACGCACGTGGTGGGCACCATGGGGTATATGGCGCCGGAGCTCGGGCACACGGGGAAGGCGTCCAAGGCGTCGGACGTGTTCGCGTTCGGCGCCTTCATGCTTGAGGTCGTGTGCGGGCGGAAGCCCGTGACGCAGGACGCGCGTGACAACCGCCTCGTGCTGGTGGACTGGGTGCTCGACCGGTGGCGCGCCGGCGCGATCACGGAGACGGTGGACCCACGACTTGTCGGCGACTTCGTTCAGGAGGAGGCGAGCCTGGTGCTGAAGCTGGGCCTGCTGTGCTCGCACCCGCTGCCCGGCGCGCGGCCGGGCATGCGGCAGATCGTGCAGTACCTGGACGGCGACGTGCCGCTGCCGGAGCTGTCGCCGACGTACCAGGGGCTCAACATGATGGCGCTCATGCAGGACCAGGGCTTCGACCCTTACATCATGTCATTCCCAATGACGTCGATGAGCGCGAGCATAATTTCTGACATCTCCGGTGGAAGATGAGCCGTGGTGATCAGGATCGTGTACTTAGCCAGTACTAGTTGTATCTAACTGGATTTTCTCTTTGTTAGTAGTACTTTTGAGTTCAGAACCTGTTTCCTGTTCCTGGTTTGAGTCTATATATGTTCAGAACCTGATGTGCCTACTGTATATGTCTGCAGTGTTGATGACCTGGACCTGGTGCGCGGTGCGCCTTTGCGCGGGACTGGTTGTTCGGATGCGAAATTATTACTGATAACAATTAGCGACTGCGGTTTTGTCTCCCTCATCCATTGATGACTGAAAAGAATTCAGTCGTACACCATTTCCATCAGTAATATATGACCCAGGCTTTACGTGCTAAGAAAAAAGCAAAAAATATGTGGAAGTTTGAGGCAAGAATGGTGTTTCCTCAATTTGAGCCAGTCTATCATCGATACAACAGAATGATCAACATCCTCAGTGGCTGTGTCCCAAACAATTAACAAATTGCGAATCCCAGCTGAATCTATATGAGCTAGCAAACGCACAAGGTACCAACCGAAATGGCAAAACTTGTATTCCTTGGCAGCAGCATGGATTCAGAACATCCCCCCCCCCCTCCCGTGTGTATAAAAAGATACCTGGTTCACAGGAGTGTTAGCATAAACATCAAATTGTGTTCACTTCCTATTTGAAACAACAAAATTGTAGTAGTCCTCCTCCCCATATAGTCTCCTGAAACATTAGAAGAAATCGAATATTGTAATTAACTCCCAGCACAGAAGGTTATGCCAATCGTACATGCTACAAATGAGCACACAATAACCCTAGCATTGCGAAAAATGATGCAAATGCTATATAAAAAATTGGTCGGCTGAGAGTGCATATTTATCAGAACAGATTCTGGTTACTTCAATATCAACTACTCCAAATTGAGATCCAGAAAGACATTTTCCAGGATATATGATTTCAGTTACAAAAGACTTTAAGCTCGTGATCCTTCCAAAGAGGGGCAAATATAAGAAACTGTACTAAATGTATAGTTAACATCCAATCAATTTAGATCCAGACAAATGTACATGAAAAACAAAAATAAAAAGGTGTTTGGCATGGCATATTATCTATTAATTTTGATGGATCTATCCTAAGACCAAAATCTGGACAGGGCATTGTCAATATTCCCTAAGTAAATTATAGCAAACGTTTTCTTCTTCATTTGTGAACTAGTATAGAGTTGCCAAAAACTGCCAGGTAACTTGTATGGCAAACAATGTTAGAATGATCTGTTCAGAACAAGTTCAAAGGAAACCATATAAAAGTCAGTGAACTCACGCTACATCTGCTGATGTATCACACTTTATCACAGCTTTCCCTTCAGGAAGTTCAAGGCAAGAATGGTGCATTATCATTTCTTTCAGGGTATGTTTTGTGCTCTTAATATCATTGTCCCACAAGACGCTCTGCACCAGATTTACAATGTGATATGATGTCAGTGCTCAGAGCATAAAACATGCAACTCCTACTAAATTTGATAGAAACTCATAGCAGGCCAAACAAATTAGCCCAAGGTCCATATGTGAAAAAGGAAACCATATAACAAAAATAGAAAGCAGAATCGCATACCTTTCTCACATACTCTCTTTTGACATCCTCCCAAGGTATTTTGCCTTTGGCACAAAAGATAGAGGCATTCCACATGGCCCCTCTAGCAACCATTACAGAAGCAGCACCTATCAGTTATAAAACCACATATGAACCATCATCAGAATTAACATGAAAGAAATGACGATCCGCCAATGTACTCTAAGAAACACCCAAAAAAGGATTAATATAGGCTCCATCAAATCATGTTATATGCATGCTTTGTTAATCATTTATTTCGAAGTTCCAATGAACTTAAGCAGTTGAATATCATACAGCTTTTAAGAATGAACTTTTAAATATTGCGGAAGTCGGTTTATAGAGGTTTGCATTGGTAAAAAAGAAAAGAAATTCAAGATTGTTAACAGATATATGTGACAGAATCCAAATAAGAAAAACAAACCGATAAATAGCTGAGTTATTGAAGTGCAAACCTGTAGCATCTTTAATCCTTTTAAAATCTTCATACTCGAAGATATCTCCATTAGCTATAACTGGAATAGACAGTGCAGATACAACATCAGCAATCTCATCCCACTTGGCAGGATCTCTCGGCCTGTCTTTGATCTTCCTGTATTTTTAAACAAGAAAAAAAACTAATTATCCAAAAAATAATATCACAGCGGACCGAAGGAAATAAATTAATATTTTACATTCTTCTGCATATATTCAGTTCCCTTGGGATACAAATATCCCAGCTGGTCAACAGAAAGCTCAGATCTCTAAGTAAACAAGTTCATTAATTCCATGGATCCAAGCAACATAACTATAGATACTACAATTGCAGGTATGATTGGAAGATGCAGATGAAAAGTTGCACATATTTGACATATCAGCAACACAAAAGTACAACAGGGTCCTCACCTTCCGTGGACAGCAAGAGCAGGAACACCTGTTTTCTCAATCCGCCTTGCCAGCTCCACGGTATCCTTAGGTGCATTCAAAAGACGGATTTTACACGTCACTGTTGTATCCAAGTTCCTCCGCAATGTTGTCAAAATCTACATGGTATACTATGCATAGGCTCAATGAGCACAGTGAAATTATGGGTACAGAAAAGGAAAAAAAGAGAACAACAAAACATGTACATCATGTATGAGCTCAGGTTTGGAGAGTAATGCAGCCCCCATTCCTCCACTAAGAGAAAAAGACTTCGGACAACCCATGTTGATATCTATAGCAGCAACATCATGACACCTGGCAACAATGATAACCGTGGTTAAAGAAATATGCAGTTCGGTTAAAACAGCTGATCTAATTCTATCCGATCAAAGACTCTAGGCAGCAAAAGAGGCTCAAAGCCAAAAAAATAAATTTAAATAAGGCTTACACAATCTCAGCAGCTTTAAGTGCCCTCATAGCATTTGATGTGCCCATCTGGAAAACAACCCTGTCCCTTTCTTGTGGGCAAGTACGGAAAACTACACTGTCAGTCCCTTTCTCCAAAAAATCAGTAGTCCCAAGAGATTCTGAAAAACATTGCACAACATGATCAGGATACATATGGAATCATACAAAAGAAATCTAATAACTCTAAATAACATATAGAACAAAACGATTCTTGGAAGTGGTATATTTCCAACAGCCAGCCTACTGGAGTATGTTATTTGCAATACTACTATAAATACATATTATATATTGATGGAAGTTGATTACAGACTCAACTGCTCATAAAGAGTCAATACTCGAAAGATCCTATAGCCTAAAATTTAAAATGCCAAATAGTGAAATGAACTAAAATACCATTTGTGGCACGTTCACACTTCAAGAGCTTATGATCAATTATTTCTTCACCATAAGTTATATCAGCACCGTATTCGGCAGCCAGCATCCTAAATGGCAAGGTGCCCTGTAAAAGTAATCAACAACATAAGGCAGATGCTACACTAAAAAGTTCGTATAGAAGGAAAATTTAGATACATAGACTAGATCAATAAAATGTTCTCAGGCATAGGGTGTACAACAAGACCCGTTTCAAAGGGAATTCTTCTGCTGTTCCGCTAAAATATATTGAGTAAATCCTATTAAAGTTGTGGAGGTCTACTATATTTTCATAGGTGTAATCTTATGAAGTAAATAATGTCAATCCATTTGTTGAAAGATATCTCTGCTAACCAACTACTAGTTCAGAAGTTCTACAGAAGACGAGAAGTTCCCTGGTATTAGCATCAACAAAAAAAAGTAATCCTCTAAATCTGATTTGATTAATCCATAGCTGATTGATACTGCAGGAGCTTGTGATCCACTGTATGATTAAAAATCATAGTTCCTCCATTGGTGGCATTGATACTGCAGGAGCTTGTGATCCACTGTATGATTAAAAATCATAGTTCCTCCATTGGTGGCATGGATTTCTCAGTTTAAGGAAGGAGAATGAAGCAAAAAAATCAATAATTTAGATGAACTTTCATCATAGCTAACCAGCTCTATAAACTGGTGAAAATTCGTTCTGTAGCACTGAAATTTCAGTTTGAGGGGGGGGGGGGGGGGGATTTGAACAAAATACAAACGTGCTATTTCAATTACTTGCAGTTTCAATACAACAGCACAAGCAGCGATAATCCGAGCATATTTAGTGACAACTTCAGTTTCATGTAACTGACAACAAACAGTCGTCAGTAGTTACATCGAATCAAATAGCTTAATTACTGCATCATCCCGTGGTGTGTCGATCTGTCCGAAGCATGCCTACTCATATCACTTCTGATATAAAACGTGATGTGCCGAGCTTCAAGTTCTAGACCGGCAGGAATCTAATTACTGAAATGAGAGCAAAAAAAGCTCAACCTAACTCCAAGTGCTCCCGGAGCGGGGGACGACTCAAGTGCTCAAATCCAACACACGGACTAGGGAGAAAGGCTCGGGTCGAGAGGAGTTACCACTTACCACGCGGACCATGGGCGCGAGCACCAGCTTGTCTCGGTACTCCATCCCGCTCACCGCCGCGGCGCCGCGGCTGTCTCCACCTCTGACTGTTGCTTCTGAACCCCGCGAAATTTGGAGGCGGCGCCCGCTGCCGTGGAGCTAGAGCTTGGCGGCGTACGCGATTGGTCAGGGGGACAAGGCAGCGTGTCGTCTTCTACCAGCACTTGGTTGGGCCGGGCCTAGGAAAAGTTTCTAATTTTCATTTATGGGCTGAAAAGGCCCAATAAGTTGGATATGTTGTGCCTAAAAGCCTGCTGTACATAATAGTACACTGAAAGGCCCTTTGCCTGGAAATAGACAAAGTTCTGCTATCTTTCTTCCCCCAAATAAAGTTCTGCTATCTTTCTCCCTTTCAATGGATTAAAAAAAAAACAGAATTCTGAAATGCAAGGTCGTATCGCGTGAGTAATGTGATTTTGTGGTTGATTTGCTAACTGAAAGCCAATGTGGACAGCAACGAAACTGGGTACCACCGCTTTTGAAGCTTTCTAGTGTGGAGCAAGCAAGATTCCTATCAGAAATCAAAAGCTCCCCTCGGTTAGTTACGGCGCCAACTAAAAATAAAACACATTACAGTTAGCACGTTTCTCACTGATAAAACAGTTGGTATTGCTGGCCTTTTAGACTGCCGACATCTGATCACCGAGGAGGCCGGCACAGGGCCGCGGCCACCAAAACATAGACACAACCAGCACCACGGTTACAGGCTTTAACCTGCCTGATTAGGAGGCGCCTGCAATCCGCGCGACACCGGCAAGGGGTTAGGTCCGTTGTGGCCTCATGGAGTCAGCGGACCACATCCCTCCTCTTAATCATCGCTTTGCCTCACGGGACAAGAACACCCTTTCCGTCTTTCACACGCGCCTCGTTCGCAGGACGGCCGGTGCGCCCATGTTATCAGCAAAGCAGTAGCGCACGCTCTCTACCCACCTACCGCGCGCGAGCGAGAGCCCTCTCTCGCCTTCGTATAGAGGATACGACCATCAAACCTACGACACAGCAACGCAGCACACGCCTTGTTGATCCATTCAAACGCTGCGAAACCAACTCCAAGGACGAGAGCGTACTCCTCCCCTGAGCCCTCTGTCGTCTCCGTGCTCCTCCCCGCGCGCCTCTCTGGCTGCGAGCATGGAGAGGCACTCCACGAGGGCGCGGATACCGGCGATGCTTCTAGCGATGCTGCTTCTGCTGGCGAGCGAGCTCGCCACCCTCAGCTGCGGCCACAGAACACTCAGAGCCGACGTCGTGGCGTGGAGGCACCGGCACGGGCGGGCGGCAACGACGACGACGACTACAACGGTGGCGGCACGCGCGGCGCCCCCTGCGCCAGCAGCCAGCGACGCCGAGGCGGCGGCGGTGTTCGGCGAGTCCAAGAGGCTGGTGCCGCAGGGCTCCAACCCGCTGCACAACTAGCACAGGTTCATCCATTTTCGCTACTAGCTTCACATACACAGTGACGCTCACCTCTAACTGTAATTAGTTGCTAGCACAGTAGTAGTAGCTGCCTGTCGATCCGAGCTCTGGATCCAATTAATCTAACTCGAAAGAGTGTGCATGTCTCTCTGCCTTGTTCCATCGAACAATGATTGGACGCTGCAATATCTTTGTTGCGAGAGTTTTTGCTTCGTTTCGAGGATTGTGGTGTTGCTGTCCCTTCGTCTACCTCCAGGTCCAGGGTGTTTAGCGTCATTTCCGTCGTCGCTGCGACGAGGCAGCTGCGTCAGTAGGAAACGGACATGGCGAGCCCGGACAAGCTGGGCCTTTGTCGCAGGCTCGCTAAACTATGATTTCGGCTTGCTACCCTTTTTGTTCGCTTGCGGCCGCGCCATCAACAGTATCGCTTGGTATCTTAACCCCCACATGTCCTAGGGATGGTCGTGTATTGCACAGAAACTGTTGTTATATATCTTAGGTTTATCTATTGCTGCGACAGTAAGATTTGGAAGCTGCGGAGAGAGGAATCCGGTCGTGATTTGAATGGCAGCAACTGGAAGAAGGTTTTTGACCAGTTTTCACATTTTTATCAAACCAGTGAGCACCAATTTTTCCGGTTCAATAAAATATTATGTAAACCTTGCTGGGGAGAGGACACGGCATGGGCGCTGATTACCATGCGTGAGATGTCGAGTGCCTTCGGGTTTACGCTGCGAGATGGATGATTTCGCGCGAGACGCGAGCACCGGACGGACGGACTGCGTCAGGAGAGAGCAGACAAGGGAAACCTTGCAAGCACTCACGGCCTGCTGTAACTTCGACAACGTGACTGAAGCACACTGAACATCAGTAGTACGGTTCATCCATGGTTCATGCGAGCGGCAGACACCGTTATTACAACTTTTTTCACTCAGACGTGAACACAACGTTTTGGCGAGCTGCAGCCTGCAGGCTATTACACTGGGAATGATACAAGCACAGGACTTTGGTCACGGACTGCAGTATGACACCAAGGAAGTCGCTTCCTTTCAAGACGACTGCCTCCAGCCACCCAAGTTCTCCTCAGAGAAACCTTCATCACCACGAGCTTCCTGTGAATAGAGAAGGTAAGTTTCAGCATATAGATTCAGAGCGGAACCAATGTTCACTGATCTTTAATAAGGTAATGGAAAGCAACATATAAGAGGATAAAACAAAATCCACTAACACAAAGTACGCGTAGGCGCAATAGACACAAACTAGACAGGAAAAGCAAAAGGGGCCAAAGTGTCGTCCATAGCAGATGGCATATCATGAAGTTTGCTAGCGAAAAGAAAGTTTGGAAAGGTTGCATAAGGCATCTTTTTAAAGTATAAATGCATATTAGAAAGCCAGCATACGGAAAGCATTAGCTTTCTCTGAAAACTGAATATGAAGAGTACCTCTGGGGTGAATGTAAGACCAACTTTGATTTCTCCACGGTATTCTTCGTCTTTGACGACGTTGTAAACGGTCGGAGGAATGCTTCCTTCTGTAAAAACTGCTTCCAGAGGAATCCTGCAAAAGGAGAGCGCTCAGTTGAACTGAATTACAGCGCAGAAATTTGAATCCCATGCAACATCTCACAAACTGCAACATGCAAGTTGGAGAAAACTCGTTATTTCAGGTCCACATAACAGTTTTGCTTAATTGGGGATTTTTATCTCTCAGCTGATTGCTTAAACTCTGAATCAGCTAGAAAGCGGCAGGTCCAAAAGCTTATCTAGTTGAACTGGCCCCTGAAGCTTGTAACTGTGCTTTGCTGCATCATACCGTATTTATCGGCAGGGTTTGTGAATGACAGAATGTACTTACGTTGCTTCCCCGACAAAGTCGTCATTCGTGCCGCCATCACTGTCTAGGAGAGTGATGATGAGCTCTGTTGCGCTGTGGGAGACGGTGAACACGAAGGTCTCGTTCCATTCTGGATCACATCCTTTGCCTGCACTTCGCAAACAGAACAATTACAATTGCACTTAAGAGAGCTGCACGTGAGGGAAAGTACTGTAAGTATAAGTAAATTGTTCATCTTTTTCTATGAGTTTAAGCTTTTGAGTAAACTAGTTGGTGTATGTAACTCAATAAAACAGAACAATTACAATTGCTACAGAATGACACAAAGGAAAGAGCATCCCCTTCCGTAAACCTTTCTCTGAACAAAATAAAATACTGGTAGCTTCATACGTCTGAGAATGTGACTGATCTGTCTTTCTAAATTTACTGGTAGATTAGTCCACATAGCAGAACAGGACAAAGAGTTTATCTATAATCACTGTCACAATTTGCAGTGCACATAGTTTACCTACAAAAAATATCACCAAGCGCAGGAACTACTAGTAGAATATTTTTGTTGCAGTTTCTATACGAAAAGCGTGACGTTTACTGCAAGTTTCTGTTAAGCAAACCTGATGCAACGCTGATTGTAGAAAACTGATAGGAAAGATGGATATACCTGATGCAACGCTGCTCCTCTGCTCCTGTGAGCGACACTTCAGAAGCGCGTAGGGATCCATGTTAGCTGCAGGCATGCACGATCACTTAGTAATTAGGCACGAACTCATCACGGAAAAAATAATGGAAGCAAATCACAGACGTTCCAGAATTTCCCAGCTGGGATCTCGGAGCCGGGAACTGTCTGCGATGCCCAGTTCGAAGAGAGGAAAAAAAGGAGGCGAAACCGCACCAAGGAAATCGGTGTTCTCGAGGCCCTTGGCTCCCACGAGCAGCACCTCCAGCGTCCCCTGCACCATCTCGCTCCCCGCTCCAGCTAATCCGCTGCTCGATCGGTCACGGGGTTGCGATGCAATGGAGACGAAAAGAAAATGCCGAGATCCAACCGTTCACGCGGCGCTATTTCCCATTTATAGAGCGTTTGAAACGGCAAGAGGACCCTCCCCATGTGGTGGCGGCATGGTGGCCGGCGTTACACATGCGGAGAAGTCAACGTCCGCGTGCCACCGACGACGGGTGGCGGTGGATGAAGATGATGGCTTCTCGCGCCGGTTTCGCTCGTCAAAAAGCCGGGGAAACCGGCCGACGTTGGAGACAGCGGGAGTTCGAGGTGGCGGTGCTTTGAAGCGTGGGAAGGGCCGTGTGATCTGGGCCGGTACCATATGAGTGTAGTGCTCACTGCTCAGTCTCGCCGGCCTAGCTGTGACGAAGTTCGGATGGGCCCTGGCCTAGTCCCCGGTTGAGTTGTGGATGGAACTGACGTGCAGTACCAGTTACTGAAACATCCACACTTGAAACTAGCTTTGGAATCTGGATCCAGTCTTTCTCAACGGCCCCTGCCAAACGTGGGCTAGCGGGCGTGCGAGAAACGGCCGATTCCCTGACAGTAATCGTCTGTAAAGAAAGATTTGTGACAATATCATCGATACAAAAGTCCCTGATGCAGCGTCATCGGTGACTCGGACTGGTTACGTTCTTATCAGAGACCTTGTGTCCTCGCGTAGCACGCTTTGTTGCTCACTAGTAAAGGGGGGCGCGCCTCCGCGCGCACGTTGTTTTATTTCGATGTAATTTACAATGTTTTTGAAACCATTTTATATGAAATGGTTTATATGAAGTAGCAGAGTGTTGCTATGTATGTCTAGGTCATATTAGTTTTTTTTTTGGGTAGTTTCTGTATGATTCTATATCTGGGTGATGAGTACTTAAGTATACATGGGTGTATAATTGGTAATGATAAAATGATAAGCGAAATGTAAAGATAGATGTGTACATGTGGTAACCATAATGTGGAGGACGACATTGGAAAGCTGCTGGAGCCGAACAGGCTGACAGCATAAAGGCCAGAGGAAATGGATTTGCAAGAACATTAACAAAACTGCATATTTTCCAAATATTCCAGCTATTACTAATGACACATCCATTATTAATGGAAATGAAAAACTAAAATAATTGGAAAATTAATGTCATAAATGACACAGAATGCAATTATTCACCTCGATGGTGCAGTTACATAGGAAGCAAGATCACCCACAGGAATAGAATGGGCAGAATATTCAGATTCCTTCCATTTCCGAAGAAGGTTTACAAGGAAATTTCCATTGCATTTCCTGTAGAGGAGCTGCAATGAAGCATATTAGTACTTGCATAATCATGTTAAGATCTATCATTTCAAGACCCTGACCTGCAAAAGAGTGGCGCCTTCTACTTATTGCCACGAAGTCATCGACCACTAAGAGTGACCTAGCAAACAAATTATCATACTTCAACTGCGAACTCTAATCAATATAAGTTCGAATAAAGAATAAGCAAGTAACATAATATGATGCACGTGAAATATCAACTAAAATAGGGCAATCTAATCATGGTAGTCTAGCATCAAGGTCATAATCTTCCAGCCATGAGCAACGACCCAATAAGAGTACAATTACAATGGTCATTACATGCAGTTCAACGTCAAAAAGATGTAAAATTAAAAGAGATACTTATTCAATTACATTATTTTTTTCTTCCCATTAAGTATTAAGACTAGTCATATGTTACATGGTAGGGAAATAATGCATTCTAAACTACTTTAATCTCAACCTCAAGCATGAACTTAGTTAATACAAAGGGTTCACCTTCTTGGGCACAAATTGCTCTCCTCATCAAAATTTATGTTCCATGGAGTGTGCAAATCACGAGCAACTTCCTTCCATTTGCCCAAGCATGGCTTCGGTCATTGCGTGAGTTGAACACGAGGCCCTAAACACTCTTGCTCTTCAACACAAACTTTGGACAAAAAACCATTCTATCCATTCATCCTTGTGCTCCACTGCGTTAAAGAATTTAGTAGGTTAGGTTCATATATAACCATGAAGTATTAACAAAAAAAGGGGGGAAAAAAAAGAAAGTGAAACCATATAGCAGGTAAAAGCTAAAATGCTTAAAGCTATTGGAAAAGCAGGTACTCCATAGTAGACCAAAAATCACCACATTGTATAAATCAGAGATGGGCAGTATCAGAGTTCCATCTACGACACATAAGCTCAGAATACTGCAATGTAAATATCTGATGATAAATTCCTCCCAGCTTCGAACATGGCGAAACATATGAAAGGATTTCGTATCTGAAAATGAGGAATAGATGTTTACAACTTCTTAAAATAATCCGGACAGATCTTTGTTAGCATAAGACAATAAGGCAGTCTCCAATAACAAATAAGCGAACTGAAAGAACTGGATAGCTGTTTTATTTTTCCAAGTAAAGCAAATTAACTGACACGGTCATGAGGCATCACTGAACATTCATGGTAACTGGTCCAAGTGAATACTTCAGTGTAGGCAGATCATAACCAGGAAAATAAAGACAACAAAAGCATATTTGGATTGAACGTTGCAAACAAACGGGAAGCTGTTTGCCAAAAGAATTGAGAGCATCATTTTTCATGTCATCAATAACTGCTCGAAAGAAACGGGAAGTAGTAAAGCAGATTAGCTGACAGTCATCAGAAATCACTGAACATCTATATTGATTGTACCTTCTTAACCGCACTGGCTTTTCACAGGGAAAACGAGAGCATCTTCTTTCTGGTGCCTAGGACAAAATCAAAAAAAAAAAAAGCTAATAAGTTGCTGGCACCATGATTTGATTATTCAAATTAACAAAGAATAACTAAATAAATCAGCAAAAGAGAATGGAGCCACATATATTGAAATAAAAGTGGTAAAGAGTGCAAGAGCATTGGGTATAAAAAAGTCAGCAGTTTTTGCCATATGAAACCAGAAAAAAAAGCTAGTTGTAAGCATCAAGTCTGAACTGACATGAATATCCTAACACCAACACAATCAGTTTGGTAGGTTTTATAGATCTAGTTGAAGCAATATAAATAATATAAAGGAAATATTCCGATGAGTCTATAATGAAGAAAAGACAAGAATGCAGCATATTATATGAGCAAGAATTTAAACAAAAAAATGCAGCAGACTGCAAACATCTAAGAATGGAAATAATATGTTGTCCCTGTAAGATTTTATAAGCGTCAGCCTGTG